>JAZHYW010003263.1:10478-298331 GCA_037355805.1 Ixodes ricinus
CATTATTATGCTACGTATTGCTAAAAACGTGGGTGTAGCTGTGGGTCACTATTTACTTTAAAGGCTACTTCCCCCAAAGGAAATGAAATGACCAATGAGAAAGTTAGGATTTACCGAGTTATTAATGTCAATGTCTGCTTTTGATATGTCGCGGCTTGTTCACTGATATGATATGCGTGCAGGAGGTTAGAGAAAAAAGAACAAGTTTAGAGGAAACCATGTGAGCGAAGACGGGAGCAGAACGCGGCAATCATCCTGGGAACTGACATCGGCCATCCCGAGAAAAAGAACGAGAAAGAGAGAGACAACTGAGTGGAGAATGAAAGCAGACAAAGGGATAGGCGTGTTCGCTTTGCCGCGACGAGTGTTTCTCCAGCGCTTGTCAACTTCTTTTAGTTTCATACAGTGCGTGATTCCGGTGTTTTCCTGCAAAGTAAGATGGGAAAGAACGAGATACAGACATTACAAGTGATGGGTTGCTGGTTCTTTGTGCATATTAACTATAGGCTGGGCGTCGATTAAAAGTCTGAACCCAATTAATCGCCACTCTTTGATTGATTATTCGGTCTCGTTTATTTCTATGCATTATAGTACGAAAAGAATTTTTTTTATTTTGCTGAATATGTGATAACCCGCGCAATATGCAACTTGGATTATGAATTTATCGATGTGTAGTTAATAACAGTATCAGAGACCTTTCACAGAATATTACTTTTTGCTGCATGAGGCAAAGATGTTCGTTGATATTCTCTGGAAAGAGCGACCTCATTTCATTGTTCACAAGTCTCTGCTGTGCTAAACAGACACTCGAACGACGTTGAAGTGGCCGGGGACATGTGTAACCTTCTGCACTTATCTGGAGTTACAAATATATCGCCCCCACAGTTTACTTTATTTTAAAATTTGACGTAAAGTTTGCCCTTCATTCAGGTGTACTCGTCCACGTCTGCGTGGCGAAAGTGTTTAATATTTACTTTTTTGGTTCGTCGACATTTTACCGATTAACCGGTTAAAAAAATGTAATCGCAATTAAAGCACTAATCGATTAATGGGTAGGTTAATCGATCAATCGCCCAGCCCTATTTTATTAAGGCGTCGTCAGCCATATGGACCCATCGACCACAAAATGGAACTGTCGATGTCCGTGTGTATCACCCCGCCGTTTCCAAACGGCCCCAATGCGTGTGACCTTTCCCTCTATATTATTATATTACCTCTATGGAGGAAACGGGAAGACGCTAGACAGCGTGGTCAAAGTTGGGGTATTAAACCCCGAGAGAGACGAACTTGGCGTTCCACTCCCGCTGGAGCGCTTGCTTCGGGAGGGCTCTCTCTCAGAGACGCTAGGCACGACTATGGTCGCGCTGTCGAGTCATACAATGAGTACCAATTTCCCCCGTGCAGCATCGCGACGAAGGCATACACACTGCGGAGAGCAGGTCGTTTGCTTCTTGCGGGGCGGTGACATCAGAACGACGCCGAGCTCTGATTGGCTTGGATTGAAAGAATAGTGGGTACACCTCAATGCTAGATGCCTTGAGGTGTACCCCTTTCTTTTCAGTTAGTTACTAAGAGCTCGGCGTTCTGACATCATCGCAACCCCTGTTCAAGACGCAGACGAACTTGCTCTCCGCATACATTACGTACCTCCCACTGCCTTTGCCTCGATAGCGCGGGAAACGGGCGCGGTATTTTAAAGTACGCCCTTCATTCAAGCTTATAAAGGTCATGCGCAGAGGCACAGATAAAAGGCCATATTAGAGTTTCAACGCTACAAATGACACAATACTCGTTCACTGCACTATTTGTTTCTTCATTTGCCTGCCATATTAGGGTTTCAGCTGTTGTGCCGTTGTGCAGGAGGGTTCGGCAACTACAACAATAGGTACGTGACCTACTGAAAGGGCCGTTCATCACACAAAATTCGCGTGTACCTGCCGCGACGCCGGAGTACGCGGACACAAACAACATTGGTACAGAGAGCAATCCGAACCTCCACGGCTGAACAAAGGTACGTGGACAGCGGAACCTCTTGGGCACGTGGCCATTGATCCAGCGCGTGAAGCCCCCTTTCAAATTAGCATACAACGGGGGAGACCAAATAAACTAAAGAGAAAAAAAAGCTATAGAGGGAGAGAGTGAGACCCAGACAGAAACCGTTCGAACCCGGCAAATGGAAATCGAACACCCGAAGCCCGATTCCAGCTAGGAATTATTTTATTTTTGCTTCTTCTCGGCATTCGTATTCTTGGAGGCCCGGTTATTAATGTTGTATGGGAATTCGGGAGGGAAAGCTGCATTCTCTGTGGCGCAATGCAGCACAAAACACAGGGTTGGCATATTGTTCTTTCTTTTCGGCGTTCAAGCGTTTGTGCGTGTTTGTGTGGATAAGTGTGCTGGCATGGTCCTCCGTGACAGCATCGGTTCTGTGATTCGCAAAGCTTACCGGCCCCCACGTTATTTCTTTATTACGGTTTGCAGATTTGTTTTTATGTACGATGCAGCGAGACGCCTCGATGCGATGCGCGTCACAATTTTATATTGCACGCGGTGTCTGTTTCGCTTTATAATAGCCAGCTCGGAACGAGAACTTGGCTCATACACAACGCCGACTGTGTGCATACGGCTATGCGCCGCCGAAAAAGAGCAATTTGAATAAAGAGAAAAAAAAGAAAGATTGATGCGGGACGGTTTGCATATTTCATGGCGGTGTCGCTTTTGTGGTTTGACAGAAATTTGCTCGTTACAAAACATTCACCGTATTTCCATCGAATACTGTACCAACCTATAGCCGTCGTTGGTCTACGCTGAATGGATACGTACTTTGGAACCCCAACCTGAGACGACTTTGTTTACTATGTAAAGCCGATCGAATGCAGGTGCTGAAGAGACATAACAAAAATGGAATCCGAGAGAATTTTCGCAACATAGAGTTTTGTGCTATTGCATACGTCGAAGATCGCAGGTGGTTGCCGTGAAGCTCCTTGCTGTGTTTGCCAAGCGTGCATTTTTTCCCATTTTCAGGGGTTTTCGTATCAAGTGTTGCCATCCGAACAGTAGTCCAACATTGAGTCAGCCAGGGAGATTGATATCAGGATGACATACGGTGGCAAGGATTTCAAAAGTTGTTGACCGCTTCTGATTGACCGAAACGCCCATACAAGTAGGTTTGCTCCAGTACATTTGTGTCCCATATTTAATTATATCAAATATGATATTTTCAAACAAGCGATTGCTGTGCTAAATCTTTCGGTATCATCTTCAAACGCTTAAAATAACGTAAAATGGGCCATAAGACAATATTGGGTACGAATACGACTTATTTCGCACAATCATAATGACAGAAATGTGAAATAAGTGTACTGGCACGCAACGCCATTGATCCAGAAATTTATTTGTCAAGGCCAATACGTGAGCACCGATTTATATGTTTATTTACAAAACTGATAGCCTTTTTGGGCTGTCTTGGGAATGCGTTATTTTTTTTAACAAACAAGACTAGAAAGAACAAGAACCCTACAGCAACCAATCGCCAGAAAATACGATCATCATTCGAGCGATTTCCCTGTTTAACATGAGCGTCCCCAAAATCCTACTTCTATCATAAATAAAAAAAGCAACAAAAAAAAACTCGCAGGTCTTTGAAAAAAAAAAAACCAACAACTAACTTCTATTTTTATTACAATTCCAACAAACAGGTCGCCATTCAAACTATTTCCCTCCTTAACTTAATTTACCAGGAAAAAAACAAAAAAACAACTAAAACAGCAAGGTTTGGATCGTATGCTTCACTGCCAACTTATTGTTAATTCTGAAAAAAAAAAACATTTTCTATGAATATGATTGCAGTCACTCGAATTTATGTTACAATAGCACCCGTTGTTTAGCTAATAAATATTAATTCGCCATCCTTTTCTTTTTCTTTTTTTTGGTAAAGCCAAGGCTGGTCGTTTTGTGTTTTTCAATCATTCTGTTCCAGATTTTCTGCGACGATATTCAAAATAAACAATTCTTATTGCAAGCCGCTGAACACGCTCAACTTGATATCTCGTACTGCACAAACAGATCGCAGATTGCACGAGTGTATTCCAGAGACGAACGAATTAGTGTCTTATACGCACGTTAAATTAACTGCTGTATTTTTTAGGGTTCACCTTAAAAATATTATATATAATTTTTGAAAATAGGCTTTGTTACAGTGTCTCTACAGATATTCGGGTTGTAACTGGTGTTCAATCTTTGCGGTGATGAAAATAACCGACCTAACAATGCAAGAAGCACATCACGTTCCTTGTGCATTGCAAACCCTATATTTCGTTTCACCTTATGTTGTACCGCAGCGAAGGCTAGAAGCGCGAGCTCATAGCTTTGGCAGCCGCTCTTAAGTCACGAGAGCTTGTGCCGCCGAAATGTGCCTAAGAGCAAGGAGCTCGCGCTTGTAGCCTTTCCTGCAGTACATCATAAGGTGAAACAGAGTATAGAACGTGACTGATATAAACACCAGCAGCATAAAACCGGCGCCAAATCACGCGGCCGCATGTTGAGACTTTGACTTGGAGGGAGGAAGGGGGGGGGGGTGACCTGAATGTTTTTTTTCTGGTTTTTTAAGCCTTTCATATACGCGAGAAAAGAAAACAAAGAACTAATGCACGTTCGGTACGGTATAGATTTAGAGATTTATTCGAAACAACTTACTCGTATTTCGAAAGCAAAAAAAAAAAAAAATGTTTTCTGGCCCGTTTGAACCTTACTTCTCATGCAGAGGTCTCGGAACGGTTTTGCTTGTTATTTTCTTAATATGTTTTGAGCCCCTCAGAAACTTGAAAAGCCGTGCTCCGAAACACTTTAAATTTTCTGCTCAAATAAGCGCGCTAATGAGAGATAATGAGAGTCCCTCTCTTTTATTTCACAACTTCGGCGCGTGTGTTTACTTTATCTCCTCACATTAAGCACTCACCGAATCACTAGAGCAGCCGGATTAAGCGAGAACTGGAGAAAGCTCCTCGGCCGTTTCGAAATTTCGATAAACTTAAGAGATATTGCCTCAGGGGAACCGCAGTGTATCACCGACGTTCGTTCATTAAGAACTCCAGCAGCGCGTGCTAATTCTCGAGGGCCCGCTTATAATTCACGGTCCTTTCCCTTCAAAGGCTGCATCGCCGCATGACGTCATAATCCGTTTTAATATTTCGCTTAATATTTTCACGCATAGTCGTCTGTGCAGATCCAATAAATATTTCGATTAAGAGATCCGATCAGCAATTCGCTTTTTATATTTTTTTTTAATCGAAGCCTTTTTTCAATCATTCGAGAGCCTCCCTAACAATATTAATAAGGAAAAAGCTAAAAAAAAAAACCGGACAGCATTTTTTTTTTTGCAAGCTTCACATTTTGCCGGTCGTCGGCGTACATTTATGACGGCGATTACACGCTCGAAACACCTAAACCCGAAACCGCGCGCATCGCAGAAGGTGTTACTGTTTGTTATGTTTTTGGTGACCTATAAACGTTTTACTCGCACGGTGTTATCGGTTTGCTGGGGCTATTTAAAGTTTTGCAATTAAACCTAGAGTGCCTTCATACACACGCGCAGACATATAGGCATCCTCATTAAAGCCTTCGCGTACATGACACGTGCAAAATGGTCCGGCTGTTCTGGCAGTAGTGGCAATTGGAGCGCCGGCTCTTTCGATTCGGGATTTTAATACTTCTCAGAATTGAATTCTACCATGCGATGGAAGAGCTCTGTCAAGTACCTCCCATTCGGAATATGAAACCGTTGAAACGTTGCTGAAGCTGGCGTACCAAAATTAAACAGAATGACGAAAAAAAAGGTGATAACATTTTTGCCTTCAACATTTCCATTTGACGCTTCCAAACCTGATCAGCTTGCAAGCGCGCTACGTGTTCCCTCAATATAATAATAGAAAAATAATCCTGTGCATTGTCTCTTCCTTTACACTATTCTCTTAAAACCAAAACCCGAGCACTAAAAAGAAAAAAAAAAACATAATTGGAGAAAAAAAAAACTCGACCGTAGAAGAGATTTTAGTTGTCTTGGGAAAGTATTTCATCATTAAAATACTGAAACTTTAGATAAAATAACTAATTTTATTCACGATAATACACAGGGTGTCTATTCGGTGTCTATTCGGATCTATATATAGATCGGAGCGCGTGATTTGGGAAATTCGATGTTGCTAGAGGTAGAAGAAGACAAAGTTATATAAAAATAGTTGTCAGTCAGCGCGGTTTGTTTGAATTTTGCTTTATTTTTCGCGTGTCTGGAGTGAGTGTTGTTTGCTATAGTGCGCTGTCGTGTGTGTCGTAATGTGCAACCTACTCGCCCAAGCTGCTACGTTAACAAGGGTGTCTGCAAGTCACCAGGCTGGACAGTAAAAATCGACGTTTCACAGGTCGGTTTTTTATGGTAAAAATAGAAAGCGTAGCTACCTTCCTGTAAAAAAAAGGGCCAAGAAACTTGCCCTATTTTTTAAAGAAAGGACCTATTAACGACCAGGACGCAGTCCACTGCGCAAGTGACAAATGATGCGGTACATTTTGGATAACGTGATTTTCATGATGTCTCCAGTGACGCACGAGGTAGTTGCGACATTGACTGACAATACTTTAAAGCAGTACTCGACATTATAGCAATCCTGTTCTCGGCTCGCAAGTAGTGAGCCGAGAAGTATGTTAGGGTATGTTAGGGATACTTTTGGATCATTGAAAAAAGGCTTCGACTAAAAAAATATAAAAATGAAAGACGTTTACAACACTCTGTAACGCCGAATTAGAGCGCAGCTCTTGAGGAGGAGGGAAGGTTACCGAAGAGAGGGTATACCCTCCTCCTCCTCATCCCCCCTGCTACTCCTCTCCTCCTCGCCCTCCCTCCTCTCCTCCTCCTCATCCATATCATTATGGGACATTTCCCATAATGCACCGCTCTGTTGCGCCGGCGGCGACGGCGACGCTGACGCCGCTCAAGCCAGAAACGGGCGCCTATAAGAGGCTGCGCGCCTCCAGAAGCGAAGAGCCGATCGGATCTATTAGTCGAGATATTAATTGGATTTGCACAGACGACTGGGAGTGCGAAATTAACTAAGCTGAAATAGATGAAACAGATTATGACATCATGACTAGAGGCTGGGCGTCGATTAAAAATTTTAACCCGATTAATCGCCACCCTTTAATCGATTAATTAATCGATTAATCGGTTGCGTTGATTTTTACAAATATTATATTAACAAGAATTCAACCAATCGTCTTGCCTTTAAGAACTTATTTTACTCCCTGTTACACGGCACAAAGGAAATTAAGAATTGAGGATACATATAGGTCAACGATTCAAAGACTAACATAATTTTGCTCCAGTTCCGAAGACAAAGAAGTTTGTCCACATTCTCCGACAGGAAAACGAAAAAGTAAGGGCTTTGGCGATGCGTTCTTTTTTCTTTTCAGAGAAACGGTTTTCAATGAGAAGGCGTTGATTGTTTGCGTTTTGGCGGATGGTCCTTGCTGCAACGGCGTACATGGGTGCTTCGCTCGTAGGTGATACTGAACCGAACTTACGCTCCAGTGTAGGAAAACGCCTTTTTGCAGATTGTGCAATGAGACTTCCTTTGAGTTAAAAACTTCACCGCTGGAGTTTACTTTAAACCCAAACTTTCCAGCGAGATTGCCTTTCATACTCGTGAACTCATCCATTTTTACGGGCCGAATACTGGAACAAGTATTCATGGCGTTGTTAGCTTCCCCAAGTTGTTTTTCTGCTTGTTTGTCTTGCCTGGGCAGGAAGTGTAATAGATCCCCAACACGTGAAGTTTCGCGGTCGCGTGGGGATGAGTGCGGGCCCGGCTTGTTTTGTCTGCTCGGCAGAACTGTAATGTATATCCTCGAACACGTGGCGCTGCCGCGAGCGCGAGAATTGTACCTTGCTCATAGCACCTGGATGGGAACGGAAAACTGCTCGGGACAGAACGAGCGGATACACGCCACGCAGCGTTTTCCTTAGGGTGTGTGTGTGTGGGGAGGCAGGAGGCGGGGCATGAGTCGTCTCTACGTTCCGGCAGGTCGTCCAGGATAGAACCATGCGCGTGTCCAGTATACTTCTTTTGAAAGTGCCGAATTAAAAACCGATTAACCGCTTAAAAGTTTTGATCGCCGATTAATAGCCTTAATCGATTAATCGGAAGGTTAATCGATCAATTGCCCAGCCCCATGCTTCGCTTCAGCTTGGGTCCAGTACGCAGGCTTGATGCTACAAGCGCAGAGCTCTGGCTTTCAGCGTCCCTGCCAAGCACGCGCGCTCGTGCAGTACTGGCGACTGTTCAGGGCCACACGCTCGCGCTCGTAGCATCGGCTGCGTCTAGACCCATGACTGAAACGCAGTATAGCCGCGACGCGATCCCCAGCTGCCCCCACTCGCTCGGGGCCAGCCGGCGCGGGGAAGCTCGCCAAAGCGTCGCTGGCAGCTAGGAGTGCGCTTAACTGCTGCTATACCTGTTCTTCACATTACGTTGTTGCCGCAGGAAAGGCTACACGCGCGAGCTCGGCGCTCCCGGGCTTCATCCTGTCGGCGGCACCAGCTCTCGTGACTTAAGAGCAGCTGCCAGCGCTATGAGCTCGCGCTTCTAGCCTTCGCTGCGGTACAACATAAGTTGAAACGAAGTATAGTGGCGAACTGCTTCGCGCCGCACGCGCCGAGCGAGCAAGGATAGCGGTGATAGCTTTCAGCGCAGTTGGGGGCGCACTGCTGAAGCAGGGAGCGCCGAGCGAAGGGCGTGACACATCGGAGCAGTCCACGCACCATCGCCCCTAGGCTCAGTTCCAGGTGGCGCAGCCTCAACCCGCGAGCCACGCGCTCTCCAGTTTACATTTCATTTTTTATACTTCATCCTCACCTTAGCACGGACTAACTGCGAAGGCTGTTCAAGCGCGAGCGGCTAGGCTTCGACTGCCTTGACTGGAGCCCTCGCTGCACGAGCGCTCGTGCAGTCGCCAAGGCTTCATCCAAAGCAGCTAGCTCGGGCTTTTGGCACGCGCGGCTAACAATAGTCCATGCTAAGGTGAGACGGAAATATAGATGTGGAGCATATCTTGCTCGGGTCTATGTCCCGCGGCCTTGTAGTCCGCACTCACACTACGCACGCGCAACTCTCCTCCTTCCCTCTCTCCAACAGCTGCGCGTTACTCTCTCCTCTCTCTCTCTCTCTCTACCAGCTGCGTGCACTGCGCGTGCGTTCGCTTCTACTCGCACCGCGCGCACGTGCAACTCCTCCTCCTCTAGTCTCCTCTCCTTCAAGTGTGAAAAAAAAAAACAGCGGCAGGCAGCGAGCGTTCCAAGTTTCTCTGCCGCGAGCCGCGACGAAGGCTCGCGTAGGGGGTACCGATAAGGCAGTCGGTGGCGCCATCTCTCGACGTCAGCACGCAACTGACTCTTTCCCTCGGAACCAGCACGATGCTCCGCATCACCCCATGGTTCCCCTCGGGAAGATGGTGTAATTTTTTCCCCGATAGTACGTTCACACTTTCAGGGTTGCGTTGATGAGGCCTCAAACCGAAACTCGCGTATCGTGACTGCGTCCGCTACGTCGCTACCACCAAACCTCGTTGTCACACCACTTCTGCAAAAGTCACTGTAAAATTGCTAGTAAACACACAAGCCGATACAATTATCTCGTGGAATATCACATTCTTTAGTAACAACTGTGTCAATATGCTTTAAGTAAAAACTAACAACTTTTTTCGTCCGAGAAAAGGAAATATTACCTTTTTGGACTGGCAATAATGTATTTTTGCCGAATCTTCTTCCCGCTTCTTTAGAAAAGTTCGGCAAAAATTCGTTTCGGCAAAAGTTCGGCCCATCACTAGTAAAAACCGGTTTTGCTGGAGCCGACGCAGCTGTTGCCATAGCCAACCCGTACGTCACAAGCCGTTGCGGTTGCAATCGGTGGGACTCGACGCAAGTGTGTAAATCGCCCTTAAGCCAACACAAGAGACTTAACAACCGGTCTTGTCTCAGCCGGTCCCACTCTGTTGCAAGTGTGTAAACGGGTCTTTAGGCTTTTCTTATTAAGGAGGTGTTGGTTACGCCCATAGGAACCATATAAAAATACCTCAGTCCCAGGTTATCACACATTCTCTGTACTCACGAGTCTTTGCAGCACGATCGAGCTTGCATATATTTTTTCTTCCTCAACAACCTTTTTTGTTTTGTTCGAGTTTCTGCTTTTTCCTTCTCACCAATGCCCTCCGAGGAACCGACTGCACCTTTCCGAGGAACAAAGTTACTTCGATCGGTCTTCCAAGGAACTCCTTTTCTTGGTACACCGTTCCGGTCTCCGGAGAAAAGGTACCTCGAACTGCATTTCAGGTAACAGGAAGCAGCGTACCTCCTACCCCCTCCCTTCCCTACGCTTTATACGGGGTGTTTCTTTCAGAAATCCCTAGAACTAGGCTGTTGGAGAAAATAAAGAAACTTTTTTCGGGAACAAATTGCCATCCACGGCGGACGTGAGGGATTGAAAGAAAAGAGTAATTATATATATTCGTTTACTTTCACTTCAAAGGAGTGAAAATTATTGGGATAATTATTTACAATTTACTTATTAACTTAATAATTAGTGACAATAAACAAATGGTATCAACTAGAACGCTTGCAGCGTTCATCGAAAGCCCACACGTCAGATCGATGTTAGGACCACCATGAAGCAGGCGAGAGCGCAGGGTTGCGCTAACCTCAAATAGCCACACAGTGCTGCAGCCACAGGGACCGAGATGCGGAAACGCGTATTGGTATTCTTCGGCGTCTGCAATACCAACGTGTCCGCCAGGCAGAGTTGGGTGAAGATATATCGATTACATCCGCTAAATCCGAAGCAGCCAGCCGTCTGCGACGAAAACAAGGGGAAAGACACATTTGTTTTCCGCCTTCTCCTCCTAATCCCGTTTCCCGTAGTCGAGTGGGCGTCTCAATCATCCGCCACCCAGAACACTCCGATCGAACAAATATATGCCCGACGGAGATGCCGACACGCTATACGCGTGGCTGCAAACCCATCTGTACAGTACACATATGAAGGTTTGGATACACTTTCTCTCTCTATTTTCTCTCTCTCTTACTTCCGTATACTGGCGGAAAGACGCGAAAAGTCTATTCCTTGTGGTCGCAGACACGGCCGGCAGCACTCATCGCTCGGCAAGCCGAAAACAACCGTATCGTCGCATGCTCAAAAAAGAAGAAGAAAAAAAATCACGGACACGGCATCGTGTTATTAGCCTGCGGGGATAAAGAAATATTTGTCCTCACGAACCGCGCAATTCTCTGCTTCAGTCTCGCACGCTATCGACTCTCTGCAATTCTCGTGTGCGTCTTGTATGTGGCACCTTGTACGATGGGCCGCGGAAGACCCTACGAGCCATCCAAAGCCAATCCGATTCCGGGCGACTCGTCACGCGACTTTCGGAGGAGGCGCAGTGACAAGCAGCGAAGCGCGAGGACGCGTAGTCACGTGTGAAGTTTGCCGACCTGGACTGGCTGGAATCACTAGCAGCCTGTTCATCGCCGCTGATCACCCTGCATAGCTGTAAGCGGAGTACGAGGAGCGTTGCCGCGGGCGAGGCGGTCGGCAGTCGGAAGGAGAAAGAAGCCATCGCCTCCCTGGTGCCGCTGCAGTGCGACGCGTACGTTTCTTCTGTATCAATCAAATAACGTGTTCTTTTTTTTTTTACAGTTCTTTGACGCGACGGGCATTGGTGTGTTTACACGTCAGCGTCTCTTAGTTTTCGATGTTAATTAAATAAATGGCTGGTGGATTCGTTGTCGTCCAGATTATGTGTTTTATTCGGTGCCTGGCTTTTGACAATTGGTTCTTGTTTTCAAGGCTCGAGTTTGCTTTGGGGAATGGTGATAATTCGTTTCGTTTCAGGTTGACTCATTAGTGACACGATTCGGAAACAAAAAATCGTAAAGTAACATTTCGTGGGTAAACAAGCTGATGAAGACGCTCTGAGCTTCATCTACTGTGTTCGTTCCTGTTTCTTTTTTCTCGTATTTTTTTTATTGTCCCGTGTATTCTAAGAATACTCTGGGGCTACTTTGCCTCAAAACATTTGGGAGAGCCAAGCACCGTGACCTACGGAAATCAGCAAATGACAGTCTTAAAAAAAATAGAATAAAACAGCAACGAACGTTTTCACCGAGAAATGCAGTCTGCTAATTCTTAAAAAGATCCTTCATTTTGCATTTCCGCTCTACTGATTGGGTTTCCAGTGTTGCTACTTTTCAGTTTTTTGTTCACGGTAGTGTGTGTTGTTTCTGTTCCTTTGTTGTTTGGGTTTCCAAACTATTCATTGTATCGTTTCTCGCATGACTCTCTCCTTATGTGATACCCTCACACGACGAAGGCACTTAAGGAAAAACATAAATTAAAGGGTACGACACTGACCATGACCGTTATCATGAGAAACGTCATAGTGTAACAACGCAGATTGTCTCCTTGCCTTGTCCGTCTTCGAGCTGCCGCCATAGATTAATGGGCTCCTTTTTCCGGGGTTTCCACGGCGCATGCGTGGCAGCAGCAGGCCGGGTCATGTCCGCCGTTTTTGGCGTGGTAGGTCCGGCTCGGGGCCGCAGGAAGGCCGCGGTGGTCGCGCGTTTCGAAAGCTCGCCGGCAGGCCCTATAGCTCTGTTTCCGTTGTTCGCCGCAGCAACGACAGCAAGCGTTGCTCACGGGTTTAAGCTTCTTTGGGTTTCCCTTCTACTAGCCTGCACTACGCCGAGCGGCAGCTCTAGATGCAGGCGGTCCGGCGATACAATGCCGAACGGCTCGTGAAGGCAGCCTTCAAAGCACTCCTTGCGTTTACAGACTACCACCCAGAAGGAAGGTTCATGTTTTTGTTCCTTCATTTTTTATTTGTGTAAATACAAGTCAGCAGATTGGTGGAGTATGTCATGCTCGTGTCGCCAATGCGCCGCGCGGAGAACGAGCGTCTCTGAGAGTTCCGGCGTTTCTGGGATGGTGCGTTTCTGCTGGCTTGTTTTTTTGTTTACCAATGTAGAGCGGTCTCGCGTAGCTTCGTAAAGCGCCTGTTCACCTTTTGGTTCGTTGTGAAACACTGGTAGATAAGCTTCGCCAGTTTTCCGATATTTATAAATCACTGAGTAAAGCGGTTATGCTGCACCGTTTGTTGTCTATTTGCTACTTTGCTAGAAAAAGAAATGGGAGCAGAGTCTGCCTGCCATTACGACTCGCATCTGCTGGTCCTGTGGTTCCAAATAAGAAAGTGGAAACAATCACATTGATGTGTTGTCCTCGTGTACGTATCAGGAGTAAATAATAAATAAGTTTGCAACATTGTCTACAGCCGCTAAACTAAAAAAAAAAAAAGCGGTGTGGCCGATTTTGTGTTTTTTCTTTAGGACCTACAGTCACACACAGCTGTAGCCTGAAGTAGGGTGACATGAATGACGAGGCTCGCTCAGAAATCGGTGGCTGCACGTATTAATCTGTGATATTTATTAACGCTTATCTTAGTTGGTGAATTTGACCCTTGAAATTTCAGATGGAGCTTTTTCCCAGTAAAAACAAGACCAACAAACTCGCCAGGGTCACGGCGCTGCAAACGACATTTAGTATAGTCACGCGGAACGAGTCCGCCGTGACCGGCCAAGTTTGTTGGTCTCATTGCTAATAGAAATGGAGCTACGCGTTGAAATTTCACAAGGTGAAATCCACCACTAAAATACCCGCTGATGAGAATACATTGGTACGTTCAGGCGCCGGTGTTTTCGGACGGTTTAGAGTCAGCTTCCACATTTATGAAAATACATCTTCACAAAATGAAATTTTCAAACAAATTAAACGAATAGCTTGCAAAAAAAAAAAAGGCTTTCTTAACTGTAACTTGGTCTCGAATATTTTCAAATTTACTGCCGTTATTGCATATGTACTTTCCTCATAGGTCGAAGAAAACTTCACCTGTGTCGTCAGTCGCAACGGGCGCCACGGCGAAGTCAGTCGTCCATTCATTCGGAAAGAAATCTACAAACGGACTAAATCGTCGTAGTTAACGCATTAATTGGCTACAAATCTGAACATCGTCGATTCTGTTGGATAGAGGAAAAACAAACGCTGAGCTATGTGAACGCATTTTCCGGCCGCGTTCAGACGAGCCAATATAGCTTGGAGAGGGCGGAACCGGAAGCAAGACAGGCTCATCAAAAACGCCTCTCACTGCTTCCGATAGAATCGGCGCCCAACGATTTTGCGGAAAAGGCCCGTACCGAGATGTCTTCGGAGTTATCTCCGGTAAAGCAAACGCGCGGACATTTTACTGCTTGGCTATATAATGTAACATTTGTTCAGTTTTATCCACGCGTTTAAGGTATCGGTTACTCAGAGCTGGCGTCGTTACTGTTTATTTCTGATTTGTCACTAATAATATCCTTGAGCGTTCAATCTTTTGCGTAGAAGCCAGTTATGTCAGATGTTATGAGATGCCACAAAGACGCTCGGCTGGAAACCCACAGCAACAGCTGCGGCGGAGAATTAATTTCGAGCTTGCTTACATCAGCATGCCACGGTAAGCTTCGATCTCCAGAATTCATCACGCGTTGTGGCCACCCGCCGCAAGCCTTACCAGGCTTGCGGCGTATTGCGTTCTTTTACGCCGCTCGAGAAACAGGTAGCTCGAAAAGACACTCTAAAGTTAAGCGATGAATCCTTTACGGTCGAGAAAGTGCGAGGCGGCCTGGGGATCAATTCGGTGCTCCGTTCAAGGCAGCCAATGCACCTGGCGACCTGTGTTTTACTGCAGATACAGAACTCCGACGAGACACTCTAAGGTGTTAGATCACTCAGAATAACGCCACCATGTTCCCCTCAGTGGCGTCCATATTTTCTTCCTAATCTCATTTTATCTTTCATGCCCTCCTTCCCCCCCCCCTTTACCGCCTTGTATGGAAGCCCATGCTTTTGGGCTAAATCCTCTGCGTTTTAATCATCCTGACGCCCTTTCTCACTCTTCCACGGGGTTACTGAAATAGCGCGCCATGTGTTCGAGCACAGATGATTGGAAAATCGAATTCTGCTTACGGTTAAAAAACATCCTGAGTGTGATTTTTGCATCATGGGTCTTGTGCATGTGATTGCCTGCACTCGCCACTCTCAACGCTACGTTGATAAAAAAAAGACCCAAATTCGCGCAGACTGGGCTGTCGATCGGTGCTCGCGCATAAAATATTACACGAACGCCGCGCCGGTCCGCTCGCCGATCCATGGAGAAGCCGGTATGCAGATGGGAAGCCAAGTCGCGCTGGCCTCCTCTATACTGACAAAGCCTGGCGAATCCACCACGAGGTGCAGCCGCAGAAAGTGAAAAGGGAGAGCGGCAGACAGGAGGCATCAGAGGGGAGGCATGCCAACGCAGGCGCGCCCCGCTGCGGCGAGGCATGCGAAACACACTTGTCCCGAGCGATGGAATGTCCGCTCGTGCTTCTCGCGTTCCTCGGGCTACCGCTTCTTTTCTCGTCGGGTTTGAAAACCATGTTTCGGATCCTCGCCGCTGCAAAAAGCTGTGCGCTGACTACAGGCTTCCCGAGAAATGCTCTGTGCTACCAGATCCTCGCGCTCCAAATCTGCGACCGGGCACTCTATGGCTCCGTCATCGAACTGCCAGAGCTTTGTGAGTATAGACGATATGCAGTATCTGGTGAGACAAAAAGCATCAAAAATACTATGCCGCAATGTAAAAAAAGAAAAAAACATTGATGAGATTTGTGACGCGAACTTGAAGACGTCCATCGAAAAGAAGTTAACTCGGTCAAATAAAAACAATAAAAGTATCGTAAATCACTTTAACGACGTGGAGACGAGCAAACGATTCGTAAGTGGCTTGAATAGTGAAAAAAGTGAAGCGTCGTTGGGAAAGCAGAGTTTATCGTCCGTTCAACGTTTATCATTCGAAGAACGAAAAAAACAGTTGAGTGCCGTAGTTGTAGTGATAGAATATATTGATCTTGTACACGCGCTGCCGCATAACTAGGCGGAGGGAAGCCCGGTAGGTGCACTGCTGTTATTCTCACTTGCGCACAAGATTGAGCTATTCAGATGATGATGTTTGCTTTACCCACTCCACAGGTGCTTAACCTTCATACGGTTTGTGGTTTTATGTATCAGGGTAACAAAAAATAAAGCATCCTCACTTGGAACTCTTTGGAAAAAGCGGAGACGACGTAAGAAGAAAAGGACAAACACAAAACGTCTCAAAACGTGTTGTCTCCCTTTTCGTCCATCGTCCCCGTTTTTGTTTTTTTTGCTTTTTTTTAAATGTGCAACGTTATTTAGTTTGTTTGTCTACTTACTCTTTCTTCAATCCTCACTTCAGGCTTTTAACGAAACTCTACCCCAAGACTTTCAGGAGGTTACTCCTGAAATTTTCAACGTCAGCACACCATCACTGCGTGTATATATACCACAATATACCACAACTCAGCGAGCAATATTGAAACCTCGGCTAACACCTGTTTGTTGATTCTGGAACCAAACAAGGACGTGTCATACTTCTGAACACTGAAACTGGCACCACCCTGAGGCTCTTCATTGATATGCTTATGAAGACAGCAATCTCTCAGCAATTTGTTTTTGTTTGTTTGTTGTGGGTGTGTTGTGTGTGTGTGTGTGTGTGTGTGTGTGTGTGTGTGTGTGTGTGTGTGTGTGTGTGTGTTTAATATTGTTTAGAGGTCACGGTAGAAGACAGCCCTCACAGACGTCGAACAAAACGCCAAAATTACCCGACGTGGACTCACGTGCATCCGTAGGCAATCTTGTTGAACCAGAGAGCAGCGCTAAACAGACGGGCGAACAAACACAGGCGCTGCCCCCTTTCACAGATCCGTGCAAATAACCGCCAGGAAAGTTCTGTTGGTGTTCCCCGGCCAACAAGAACGGAAATTGCGTTTCAGGCGAACCAAGCGAACGAGCTGACAACCCGTCACTCATTGCGAGCCCGCAGTTTGCCGCATACCCGCCGCCTGTCGGCAGCCTCGCACCGGCGGCTCTAGCTGCAACGTGCAGAAGAGGCCTTGTTGCCTCGGCAGACCTAATGAAAGCGAGCGACTCGCAGGGTAGGCCAATGGAGCACGGGGCAGCGGACTGAATTACTACGCCAGGGAGCTTGGGGCGCCCAGATTCAAATATACATGGCAAGCTCCTTCGGTATGCGCGGCGGCTTTGTTGACTGCTGCTCAGGTTTCCATCCGGGAATTGGGAAATGCAGGGGAAAAAAGGATTAGGCAGTATACCCCAGACTCAATACGCATTGCGGTGCAACTTTGCCAAAATGTTCTGGCGCTCAGGCTTTGTGGTTAATCAACTGCTTCCAGGAGCTCTGCCGCTAAAGTTGAGAGATGGCGGTATGCTTGCACAACATCGCGAAGGGTGTGTGTGCACTTATTTGGGTTTGTAGATGTTTATGGGAATGAGTTGTTTTTACTAGACGGGAATTGGAATCCGGAAGTGGAAGGTCGGTCTCGTAGAGACGGTTACGTTTTAATCGGAAGGAGTCGGGGAAGCAGAAAGTAAAGAGAGGAGAAGAGGGTTGGTGAGTATATAGAAGGGTCGGTGGGAAGGACTGCATGTCAATCAAGTTTTGTTTAGCTTAATTTCCGGTATATAAAAAGCAGTTTTTTCTTGCCAAAATTTTCGTCTGTGCGTCTTATACAACGATTCGACCTCTATGTATTTTTGTACTATAAGTATGGACTCTAGACAACGAAGTATTGCGTAAAAGCTTAGTGTTTTCTATCGAGTGTCTCTCGTTTGATTCTTATCATTATGTGTTTAAATTCACAATGTTTCTTTTGTAACCATTGATTGATTGTTATTGTCGAACTGGGTGTTACTTCACAGGTGAATTTTCTACTTGTAAAATTTGTTGTTTACTGTGTTATTTTGAATGTTTTTTTTTCATGTTTTACTTACATTTAACCATCATTTGTGTCTACATGATGAAAATGTATGTACTGCCATGTCCCGCATACAAGCGTACCTACGCTTAAGCGGGCTGGATTGTATCAAGGTTTTTTTCTGAAATCAAATAAACTTATTTTATCTTATCTTATCTTAAAAGCTGCGGAAATTCGCCACGGAGGTTATATCCCTCCCTCGATTCGTTCACGAGAATATTTATTTGCTCCTCGTTTCCGTATACATTGTAATCATTATACATACATGCAAATTTTTCAATGACGTTTCACCGCGCCGGCTGTGCAAATTTATAGGTGTGACATATACAGAAATTCAACGTATAGAACGAAAAAACAAACACAAGTACGTCGCCTTGGTAGCGCTGACGCAAAGCGCCAGCCTACAGATCGCCCTAGTGGCTGACTCGAATACCGGCAGATGGGCCAGCAATCTGAAGGAGGCCTATTGCGGTGAAGGCGCCGTGTAATAACCTAGATTTCGGTTACACGTAAAAAAGGGGGTCTAAATGAATGTTCCGTCCTCTGCTTAGGCCTGCCAGATGCCCTCCGTTGGCTTGGCACGTAAAGAGCCCACATTTGATAGAGAAAAAATGGGATACTCTCGTGCAGCCGAAGACCGTCCTAGAGTCTCGTTGTCAATAAGCCTCGGACCACTTCATGACCATGCAAACTTTGGTCCAGATACCTTTATACTTAGACTGAAAGGTTTCGTTAGTACACTACATCGAAAGTTTTACAAAATCGGCGTTGTTCTTAAAACTGCGCGTGATGTTGACTAAATGTTTTGCTGGCACAGAATATATGGGAAGACAGCTCAGGCGAACGACCGCCAGAGTGAAATAAAGAGGTACATTTCCCACCAAACAAAGCAAAAAAAAAAAAAAAAAAACTTGAAAGGCAATTTTGATTTTTGCTTGTATACGCGTGCGGTGATTTTCACCTCTGGACACTGCCCGATCCCTTACGAATTCTTATTAAACACTGCTAATACATCATACAAAAGACATACGCCATACAGATTCGGACGCGAGTCACCGCGAGATCCGCGCTTCGAATGCCGTATGGCAATGAGTTCGAGGAACAAAAACATGACACGCGGCATTCGAACCACTGACTATAACGGTGCCTCCTGTTTGCAGACTGTCTTTCAGTATGGTATATGAGAGTCTGAACCCGGCTTTAGAGACCAATATTTGTTGCACAAAACTGTGTTTTGTGTAAACACTTTGACACAAAGCTCCTGAGGTGACCACCAAAACTGTCGATTCTGCTCTGACTCCCAGTTGATGGAAAGTGACGCCACCTTCCAGCGGAAATAGTTCTTTTTTTTTTCTCTCTTCTAATACAACGGTGGCGCCGCTGCCGACTGCTTAGCAGGCACGTAGCAAGGGGGGGGGCATAGGGCCCAGCACCCCCTTCCCCTTTCCCCCGAAATCTTCCATTTTGCTGGGACCTCCTCATACAGCATTTTGTCATGGGCGGGGCCCCCCCGCGTGATCGGTGGCATTTTGTCGGGTTGTGTTTTTCACACTGACAACACCAGAGCGAACGTTATTTTCCCATCCGTTTCTCGACATGACGTTCCGAGCCGCCAGATGTCGTGCATTTCTGGAGCCATCGCGAATAAACAAACCCACTCGAGATTCATATCTCCGCGCTATGAAATTTCTGAACACAAGGATCCATGTCTGTGTTGGGGCTATCTTTAGAAACTGCCCGATTTCTTAATAGAGATACACACCCAAAAGTCACCGCCTATCGCACAGCGGTTTGGTGACCGTGAGCTTGTGATACATGTATATGTGTAGAAAGGGGAAGGAGGTACTTACAGTGTAGTGTCTCAGCTTGAGGGTATTGAATCCTTTTTTGAGGATAAACAGCTCAAAGGGTAACAGAAAATTCGAAAGCTTTAGCTTTTTATATGCACAAGTCAATTGAAGGCTAGTTTTCGTGTTTTGGTTTCGTTGGAAAGGTACTCGGCTGTGATAAACATAAGAGCAAGCTAGATATTCAGATTATTCGGTCGTCAAGGTTCGAGCTGGTGCAACGAAGCCACGTCTTCACAAGGCATCGTGTCGGTATAACGTGCAAACCACTGACTGGTTTTAGAATAAAAATAAATAAAAATAATGATGTCCGCTGGGTAAGCTACACTGTACTGATTTATTCATAAGGGACATTACGCATTCCGGTGGAGCTGTTTGAACAGCTTAGCTTTTTAAAGTTTTTTCTTTCCTTTCTAAACGCGCAATTGCCGTTCAGGTGCAGAAAAAACGGAAGCGTATCAACACTTTCGGAAATAGTTTCCCAACGCATATTGTGTTACGCCCGAAGAAAGCTCTGCATCAATCAATGTCAACTTCTTTTTGAGTGGTTTTAACCCGTCCTGTTGTACGCATTATTACTTCTTTTTCTTTTTCAGCTTCACGTACCCAGGAGAACCGTATCAGTTTTATTTATTTTGGCACTATATAAAATCTAATACATTTTTAATAAAAACGTCCAGTGCTCAGTAGTAGAAAACTCGGCTCATTGCTCTCGGCATCAACTACTTTATGCTATGTTGACAAAGCTAGCATAGCTTCCTCTCTGCTTCGACGCTGTCGAAGCTATTTGCGCGAGCGAGTGCGATTGAGATGCGGGACAGATCCACGTATTCTCACAGCAGTGCGGGACTGTAGCACTGTGGAAGCTACTCCGGAATTAACGACGTCGCACAAAATAGTTGACGCGTTGTATAAGATGCTGCTGCCATTAATCACGGTTGTCAATTATTTAGTCAATTATACTGGGAGTTCGGATCAATCACCTGAAACCGCCCGCAGGTCGCGTTTGCAACGGTCTCCGAGAACAAACGTGAGCATTCTCTTAAGCCGAGTCCACTTATCATACCACACAAAAGACAGTCTGCAAACACGAGTCACAGCAGTATCAGTGGTTCGAATGCCGCGGGTCAAGATTCTCATTGATCACATTGCCGCGCGGCATTCGAAGTGCGGTTCTCGCGGCGACTCGCGTGCGAATCTGTATGCAGACTGTCGTTTGTATGATGTATAAGCAGTGTGACGCCGGCTTCAGTGTTCTCTTTTTTTATATATCCCGATATTTAAGACACTGGGCGATTTGCGCGTAACCACTAGGTTGTGTGTGACAACAGTGCATATCCTGTTTTGTTTTTTAGCATGTGTTTTAAGAGCAAAATGCTATTGTAAAACCACCACAAAGGACTGCGACGTCACGCGGGCTCGCACAGAGCATGTGCCTAGCTTATTCACAACACAATTTGTGCTCCTATTCTTTACACTGCTTTCATTGTTTCTTTTTGGGAGAAAAAAGGGGGGGGGGTGTAGGCTGTCGAATAGAGTGACCCCAGTGGTTTGCTTCAACAGTAAGGGAAACCGCCATGTAAAATCTTATTGTTTGACTTATCGAAAGTCATAGGACAACTGTTGTTGTTAACGGTTTTTTTTTTGTTGTTGGCGTCGTTTTATTATTTTCGAAAATGTAGTTACTTGCAAACATTATGCATTTCTCACCCTAATGCCTTTTATCTTCCTGATAACATTCCGATCAATGCAAATCTTAAAAAAAAGAATAAACTTTGGGAGAAACCTCCCCTGCTAATGTTTTATCCGCACTAGTATGGGGAATATCTGAAAAATATATTTTTCGTGTTGTGCGTCTGGTTTTAAGTGGTCCGATTAAGCACTTAATAGGAACATATGAAAATTACAACAATTTGATAAGGTTTATTGAAATGAACAACATAGATTTACTTGTCCAACACCTGTGTTTGAATAGTGAAGTACAATCCTATGTCGTGCTATTTACAGTACGTAACTGTTAAGACCACACGCTCCACACCACACTCTATATTTCTTTTTTTTTAACTGGCGCCCCGCTGCGGCGAGACGCCGAAGCGCACTTTTCCCGAGCGAACACGTGTGTTTCGGGTCCTCGCCGCTGCAAGCTGTGCGCTGACGTCCAGGTTCCCGAGGAAATGGCTCTTTGATGCTCTGCGCTTCCAGATCCTCGCGCTCCAAATCTGCGACCGGGCACACTACGGCTCCGTCGTGGAACTGCCGGACTTTGTGAGTATAGAGGAGGCTATGGTAGACCTAAGCTAGCTTCCTTTGTCTCCACTGCATTCGCCGAACGCGTTCGAATGCGAAAGCCAAACGATCGACGCCGGCGTTCCGCGTTTCTAACGTGTTCGACGAATGCAATGGAAACAAAAACAGCTATAAAAAAAAATAATCATTCCAATCTGAGCTCGACGTTCTCCCGTCTCGAGCGTTCTCATCTCCTCCTTTCCCTCAGTTTCTCGGCACATTCTCGTACTAACGAGTTATTATAATGTACCTTAGAGGTTCCACTGGCGCTAGTGTGCTGCGGCAAATTGAAGCAGACAGAAACCAGTCGAAAACTGACTTCCGTATCATTTCTATGGGGAAAAAGTGAGGGCATTATCTTCTTGCGCTCGATTATAATAGCAAATATCCCGAATAATTCGAACGTGCTAGGTAGCTTGGAACATTTCTCGTCAGGCAGACGAAATAATTGGTCAGTTAGGGCGTTTTTCTTTCACATTAATTTCTATTAGAAAGGTGCTAAAACGGCTTTGTACGTGTATTTATGTGCACTGTCGCACACTGTTAGCGCGAACACGACGTCGGCGCTTTTCAGCATGGGGGATATACGTGCCAAACGAACGAAGGACATCTGTACACCTAAGACTACAAGAACTACGCAGCAACACTGGATCAGTAACTTCCTCCGCATGTACGATCTAAATAAATTGGAGGCCAGGTAATATACTCAGATTTTCAATAATTAAGTGCTTTATTCTTTCTGCTTTGGGCGAATAGGCTTGTTCTACGTTCGAAACATCACCCGCACGCTGGAAATGTTTGATAAGAAGTGCCCGATAAAGACAGCCCGGCAGAGAAAATATTAGAAAGAGACGCCTTTCATACCCCACGTACTTTGTTCTTCATGTTTTGGATGTTTTTAACCACTTCGTAAAGATGCAAGAAGAGTCATTTTCATATAGTGATAAGACTGGCATATTAGCTGTTTATAAGCTTCATCGGAATGCTGGCAAGCCTTTAACACGCTCTATATTTCTTTCGATTGTTATTTTGGTTAGAATCGTAGCTTGTTTTTACACACCTGCTGTGGAACAGTGGTTTGGGCTTGAAATATAGCGAAGTTAAACATCGTTCATTGATGAAAAAAGATGCTCAACTAAATCAAGTACACTTCTACAATGTTAATAAAGGTACATACTATTTGGTACGACCCAAATAACAAAAGTATTCCATGTTATTTTCCGGCGAAGAGACAAAATGCGCGCGCGTTTTCCCTTAGGATTGCGCAGGAGCACCGGAAAAGTAGACTGGTTGCTGTCTGCTTCAATTTGCCTCCCGGAAGTCGCACAGACAATAGCGCTAGTTTACCCTCTAGAGTACACTATAATAAATCTATGCTCCTACTGTCATTTAAACAGCACGGCGCTTTCATTTCGTCGCTCGCGCCACACTTTCTCTTTGCTCTGAGGAGAGGCGAGGCGGCCGTTGTGTGCATTGGCCGCGGGCAGCGGAACCACTGGCGCTGGATGTGCTCGGATAAGAAAGCAAAACCTAACGCGTGTCTAAATTTTGTGGTTCTTTTTTTTCGGAACGTGTAACTAAGATATGACTTTGACGTGCTCAAAAATATTCTGCAAAAATCCACGTTTCTTATGTCGGGGTGATTGTGAAAGAGAAGTAACACCACGTACCAGATGAAACGTCACCGACAAAATAAATTTAGCGGTGGAACGGGTCCCGCTACATTAAGCGGGTAATTTCTTTCGACAAACTAAGCGGCGAAGTTTACCACGTTACGCGACGTCGCGTCCCACTTTCACGTGACATTATGGCACCTGAGAAGCATTCTGCGTTTGCGGGAGTGTAGCGGAGGCCTAGTAATCTTTCTCCAGTTGCATTACTTCAAAGTGAATGATCTGGTTCTAATAGACCCTTTCTAAAAGGGCACGTCGTCAAAATGCTACTGCATAAATTATCGGAGGCCGCCATATTTTGGGCATGTATTTCGTGCATGTATTGGACAGCAGTGCGGAGTCGGCACTTGACGCCAACACGGGTCTAAATGTATTCGTCACGAGTGCTGCGTCAGCGGCGTGAACTTGGACCCACCCCACGGATCGCAACATGAAACGGTGCCCAAAGTATGGCTGCCGCTAGTGTTTCTCGTTGGTCTTTTCAAAAGGATCGATTGCCAGCTGAGCCTGGATCACGACGAGAATTTCGCGCTTTCCTTTTTTGAATTATTGAAAAGAACGGGTAAAAAGACTCCGTCCACCTTTTGGACGCTTACACGTTTAAGCTAAATATTCCGAACGCGTTTAGTTCTACTTTAATTCTTTATTTGACGGCGCCGGCGTCGGGCCGACACAATTAAAGCACGCTCGAGGAAAATAACGACTTTCTGACAGGCGATAATGGGGCGCTCGCGGCAATACTGGCAAAGCCTGACTTTTAATTGGAAACCAAGAGAACAAAGGCCTGGAATCCGGATCAAATAACGGCCTTCAACTACGGAACATCGGAGAGAGCAGTCCGGCCAGCCAAAGCGGCTGCACCCTCTGTTGCGTAACCCAATTAAATCCCCCCTCCCCCGCCCCCGATAATAGAGCAGCAAAACGGATGACTTCAAAATGAAACGAAAAACATTGGCTCCTGTTACTTAACACAAACTTCAGTGCGGTGGGTACTATTCGTTTTTTTTTCTTCTTCTTCTAACATTCATTTCAAGCGGTCCCAGAGGGACAGACAAAGCACAATAGAAACAACGATTTTTGCGCAGTCAGTATTAGAGTGTATCGTCCACCCACGCTCGGACTTGTGTTGAAAACAGCCGTCGTTCTTTGCCAAGACTATTAACGGTCGGCACTAATCCCACGCTTAGCGCCGCGTAAACCCTTTTAAATGAATGTCTTTGTTTGGCAATCACCGCGGAACTTTTGTTTTCTTTTTTTCCTGCTCGTTGCATTTTTTGTTGCGGCAGCGCTTTGTTTTCGCTGCCACCGCTTTCTTTGCCGTTACTGCAGCGAGTCGTGACATTTAGTTACCGCGGTGGCGGTGTTCCAGTTAGCTTTATTTTTTTTATTTTGTTTCCCGAATAACAAGAAGCATATTGCGGTCGTACCGCCCAGCGCGAAGGCCACCATAGTGACGAGAACAAAACAGCTTGTGACCCGCGGACTTCATTACGAAGGGCCGCTGATGAAACCCGCTGTTGCCTAGCGACCCGAAATCACTGGGCAACGCATATAGTTCCAAAGATGTCCCGCCTAAACTCGAATTGACGGAGCTGTTTCGACCTCATATCCTTAACGAGAATGACCTCTTCTTCAAAACCGTACTGGGTTTACTTTCTGTCTCTTTTTCTTCTTATTGGGGATAATTATTTTCCCGTTAGCGTGTAAGATTTGGGGAGAGGGCCCAGCTGCTAGGTGGGTGAGTATTCAAATTTATTTAACTTACACACGGGAGAATAAAGCTCGTGTAAGAACTCGGGCCAGAAGCCTTAACGCTCCCTGTGTCCTAACACATTGTGCCTCTTTGTTTTGTTGCCTACGTACAGCTCTCGGGAGGAAAGAACACGCGCACAAATATGTTTAAAGTAAGAAAGGTTGCTGGTGTTTTAGTTTCTTGCTCCCCAGAATCAATTTAAATGTATAAAAAAAATAAATATAACTACCATTGTTTTCGTCTTTTTTCTTATTTTAAATGCGGATATATTTTTGGATGCTTCAGCGGAATGGTTCGTTACATGTCTATTATTTAACACCATCTTCACCTAACCTCGTTACACGCGGGTTCGCTAAATGAATTAATAGACCGGATTGGTGGATGAAGCGTTGAGCTTTTGATCGCAGGCAGATGCTTAATCAAGAAGCTATGAATGCAGCATTACAAGAACAGTCTAACATGTATACTTACAATATCGCAGTAACATGTGCACGAGAGCTATTCTCTGTTCTCGAATAAGGAACTTAGTCACTGTCTTTGCACGCTACCTTTTAGCGTCGGGTAAGGGTGAGGTAACGGCAGTGATCTCGTTACTTGAGGAGTAGCGCAAACACTGCTAGCCCTGTTGTCAGCCTGAGAGCGCATGCGGCCGGCAGTGCGACAAGCGCTGCAAGGGCAAGCCCTATGTACAGTATATACAACAACAGCATTACAGTAACACGTCCGTTGAGACGTTCACTGACGGGTCGCGCAGACAAATCTGGTCTGATACCATATTAGAGTGTCCTTCGCGTTGTACATAATCAGGTTGTTGGTTGACTTTCTAGATGGACACAAACGCACGTTGAGCTGCGGAGAACGTGCGCAGGTCCGCAGCAAGTGTCAACAAGTCGGAGAATCGCCGAAGAATGACTGGCGCATCTAAAACTGCCGTTCTACCTCGACGAACGCGCATAACTACGACCGTTTGTGCTATTCGAGGAAGCGGAGAAGCTCTATTTGATGAAACTGGACAGGGTTCAGGGCAATGACTACTAGAAAGAAAACAATAAACCACTGTTGCTGACAGTTGTCGTAGTGCGCCACGTCAAACGCACGTGCAAAGCGTTCCTAAACTATTAATGGGATTAATTAGTAGTAAATTATAGTATTTTGATTGTGGGGAGCAAAGTTGTAATAAAGTTATTCTTTGAATGCGATATAACTTGTGACCATATTTTCTTCAAAATCCCGCGGAACACCGCCTTTTTTCTTTTTTTTTTTCCGAGTTATCGACCCGCCGTTTTGAAAAAGACAACCTGTTTTCTGTTTTTTTATTTAGTTAGCAGTTTGTTTTATTACAGCTGACCTGGTGTTTCTGAAAATAAGTAAAATGGGGAGGTATTAATGTATTTCAAGTTATAGTGCTGCAACTTACAAGGTTAAGAAAAAAATATAACCACTAAAAGGAGGAAAAGTATTAAAATGCATGCACATATAATGCATTTTATCGCAGAGGGAGAACTACATTTGCAATTCAAATTGGAAATGGAAGAAATTGCGCATACAATTGTCATTGTTGAAAGTAGGCACGCATATATTTACATAGCGGTGGCATCGGTGCATATTACTGTTGCCGGAATGTAAAATTGCCGGTAGAAACGTTTACGTCTCGTTTTGTTTCATATATGACCGCCATTTCCGCTCTTAGCGGGCGATGTGATACCGGCATGCCCCATCGAACATAGCAGCGTATGTCTAATAATTTGCATTAGTGTAATGTAGCCCGAGCAACACCAAGAGCGGGATATAGATAGCATGAACGCAACATTGATGTATCTTTGTTTTTGAATTTCACTATTTCATGTTACTGCTGAACGTCATATTCTATACTGCAGACGTTGCTGCACCTTACACTGCAATTCTAACGCTAGTAGTTTTCATAACAGCTTGTAGCCATGTCTGAAAAAGGACAAAAAAAGACAGGCGTTCGCGTGCTTGCGGCGTCGCACATAGAAGCCTTGCCGACGTAATGCCACATTTTGAAAAATGTATGTTTATATGAGTTCGAAATTGAAATATATTATTACTAGACGAGCAATGGACCCGTTTTTCAAGTCTATGGAGTTGCTCACAGTGACTAGTAATCTAGCAGCGATTTAAAACAGTTTCTCGACGTAATGAACACAGTTATTTTAGGCTACTGGCAGCGTATACGACTCGCAGAGGATAGTCGCACGAGGTATTAAGATAACATATTTTGCATTCATCCACGGAAATAAGGGTTATGTTAGAACGTCGAACTTTACATGTTTCTGTTGAATACGTAAAAACTACAATCTTCTAATTATTTTTTTTTACTATACAAACATAGATTTTGATTGGAAAATCTCAGGAAATTACTCGGATATGCAACACTGCACCGTGCGGCACGGAAAATTGTGTTCTACGTTTTGATGTTTCTTCTACCCAGGTTAGTTCAACGTGGTTAATTGTTGTTCGTGTTTACATTGGCTCAGGACAGCCGCAACCGACAGCAGAAAGGCCAGTGGTCTATGCCGTGGAAGCCCACGGCCCTGCGTACATAGAGAGTGAAGGTTTGTGTGAACATAGACAGATAATGAAATGGTGGGGATACAGGTGGAACATGCAGCTTGCGATGGAATGGGATTGACGTTCCCATGTGCGCTCGGGTCAACTGAGCCCGTTTCTGCTGCGATTCAGGCTGCGATTTTAGTTGCGACGTTGCTTGTGGGGCAAATATCCCGTGGATGACTCAACAACCCCGTACTTCAACCACTTCAGCTGCCGTCTAGGAAATGTATTCATTCTTTTTGTCGCACGAATAATGTCGCAACTGAAAAACGAAACTAAACTTGCACTAAGAGAAATATCGGTCATATGTGTTTACAAAATAACGGCCCAGCGTGGAAACATCACATGCCTGCACCCGCATGGTCAGCACTTCGGAAAACGAGCGAACACGCGCCATACGCACAGGTTCTGAAAATGACATCCATCAGAAGCCCGTTTCCAGAATGGTCTGACGCGCACTATCCGTTCCTTTATTGTAGAGCTCAAAATAAGACGAACACAAAGCAAGGTTGAGGCGTACTATGTTTAGTCAGCTCCCGCTTTCAATACGTTCCGAAATTACCAGTCAACGCGTTGCCGCGTTGACTTTAGAAGACGGTATATTCGGAAAATGAATTCAGCTGTTGCTGGCTTTAGACGCTGTCATCTCGCGTTTGCGTCCATCCATCAAACGCCCCATTGCCACGATGACGGTGGCCATTCACAGACTGGCTTTATCGTGCGGCAAAGAGGCGAGGTGGTGACAGATGCCATGCTTTGCGGCTCTTCCGCCATTTTTCCCAAAGGCGCTAAACGTGGACAAAGAAGTCCCAAAAAGGACTTAACGCAGATGGCTGAGTTTCTCACGCCTAATACATTGAGGTTATATGAACAAGATAATTTCCATTTGCTATCTGCGGTCAGTTGTTTTCTTCTCTAGAACATTAGTCTAATGTACCAAACTGCCCTTTCCGGTGTCTGAACTTCCCTCATAACGTATCTTAATATGACTATAAAGTTACTAAAGCCATGTGTTCGTCACGTCCAGATGTGCCAAGCGTCGGGTCCTCGGACTTTGATCCTGTTACCTTCCTTCGAGCTTCATTATTCGTGTCAAAACTGTACCTCCTTCGCCTACGCCTGAGGACCTTCGGTCTATGCCTTCGCAAGAACATCACCCACCCTGCGATACATCAGGTATTTGGATTTTCCTCGACGCGTTGGGCGGCGAACTACAGAGTGATGCAGATTGCACGACAGGAGGTGTCGCAGGAGATCCTGGTGATGCAGAGGTCCCTCCCTTGCCTCATGACGGCTACTTTCGGCACCAACTTCGCTACTCATCCCTCCTATGTCTTTATCAACAAGTCCGCCAACCTCCTCCTGGAGTCTTCTTGGAAGCTTATCATTTCCACCGCAACCGCAGAAAAGCGAGTTAATCAGAGCCCCGCGCTGGAACCTCCTATCAACCTCTCCGACACCACCCTTTCGGCACATGCTGAGGCAGTCCTCTCAAGAGGCCCCAAGTTTGCCCCCGCGTATGAGCCGTCGCGAATTGACCAGCTGGCTGCTGTCCACCAGGTCGCCTCAAAAATTCCTGAACCTGAACGACAGGATTTTCTCGCGACGGGTTCACGAGTGGTGTGCAGATACGGGAGGGCTCCACCTTCAAAACTGGACTTTTTGGAGGTGGTTGACGAGCTCAGGCGTTCAGAGCTGAAACTTCTGGAGGCTGACAAGACGGGTGTGTTCGTTGTTATGACCGCCGGGGACTTCAACAACAAACTGGATGCAGTTCTCGAAAAAAACTTTACGAAAATGAAGTCCAGACCATCGGGGTCTCTCCGCACAGAGGCAAAAACCATCTGCAAGGCCAATGAGCTCACCTTTCTTCTCAACAAGGTGTCAAAACCATCAGATCAGTACCTGCGGGTTTTCTTCACGGCAAAAACACACAAACAGAACACCCCTTTCAGAGGCATTGTGTCCGAGAGCGGCTGCTGGCAGAGGCAGCTGGCCCTCTTCCTTCAGAAACATTTGACAGCCGTCCCTCTCGATCAGCCTTTCCGGGTCGGATGTTCCCTCGAGATTCTGCCACATCTCCAGGAACTACACTCAGCTGGACCGGACGTCGCCATGTTTTCCCTCGATGTCAGCGACATGTATTACAGCCTCGACGTGGTGGTTCTGATGGCTTGCATTGAACGGGCTGTCACGCAATCCGGAGTGACCAAGTTCCAAAACTCAACTGGCATCACACTCGAGGCGTTCCTGCAGCTTGTCGACGTATACCTAAGATCCACCCTTGTAGAACACCAGGGAAACATCTACAGGCAGAAGTCCGGCGTTTGCATAGGGTCCTGCCTGGCCCCTGTTCTAAGCGAATTCTACATGTCAACGGTGGACCTGGCTGTGGAGAGGGAGCTCGGCGTCAAGGCGCCGGGAACCAAGGTATTCCGGTTCGTTGACGACTACCTCGTACTCCACACCCCCGGCACCCTTTCCGCTTCAATCGAGCAGGTTTTCTTAACCCACTCCCAAGGCCTCAAGTTCACCAGAGAGGACCCTTCGGACGGGGAATTGCAGTTCCTCGATCTGCGCCTGAACACCAATCCCAATGGACTCTGCTGGGGTTTCCAGCAGCGGTCCAAGAAGCCCGTGCTACCGTTCGGAAGCAACCATTCAAAAACTGTGAAGTCCGGGATTGTAAGATCCCTCCTTTCCTCATCCCGTGCCAAATCTTGCCCCCACTTTTCTCAAACCAGCTTAACTGCCCAAATCTGCCGCCTCCAGAAGGCGGGCTATCCTCGCGACCTCCTTGCGACATCCTTAAAATCTTTGATCTCCGAGCCGCACCCCGACCGCGCCAGACCGCCTCGACCAAAAAAGTTCGCGGTAATCCCTTACCACCACAACACATCACATCGCCTGAGGGCAGCGGCCCGCCGGTACGATGTCGATGTGGCCTTATCATGCCGGTTCCGATTAGGTTCCATGTGCCGCCTCGTGAACGACCCCCAGCGCCGTTCACGAGCAGGGTGTGCAAAGAAACACAAAACAGGCTTCATTCCCTGCGCAACGGGTCGCGTGTACTCAATTCCCCTGTCGTGCGGCGCCGAGTACATCGGTCAAACGGGCCGCTGCGTGAATGACAGGCTGGGCGAGCACGACAGGGAAATAAAAAAGGGGACATTGAGTCCCAGCATCCCATTCTCCGCCATAGAGGCGCATGCTCTTCGTGTGAGCCCCAGTTTCACAACGCGCGGATTCTGGGCTCACATAGAGACCGCTACGGGCGCGAGATAATTGAAGCATACGCCATGCAGCAGGCATCTCAAAACATTTCGTCTCCCTCGCTTGTCCTTTCGGAGAGGGAGGCGGCTTATCTGCGCCCCCAACTGGCGGCCTTGACGCGGGCCCGGGGGCCCTTGCTCACTGACAATGCGGCGAAGCGGCGCCGCTCTGTGTCTCAAGATGACTCCCCTCTTCCCTACACCACTTCCCTCCCCACCCCCTCCTAATCTTACCGGGCTAACAACTTCCTGAGTTTCTCATGCCGACCCCCTTCTTGTCGTACTAGGCTAACAGATCCTCGCTCTCCTGCAGCCCCAACCTTCTACCCTCCTCTCCCCCCCTCCTTGTTTCACTTTTCCTTTCCCTCCCCCTTTCCTTCTTTCACTTTTTCCTTCCTTCCCCCCTTTCCCTCATGGTCCACTGATCTCGACGCCACCATCTAATAAAAACACTACATGTTGTTGAAAGTCGAAAGATGTCCGTCCTTGTCCGTCCTTTTTGTTTATTCTTTCTGTAACAAGTTATAAAAAAACCAACGCGCTCACGTTCAACTATTGCTTCCAGCCCAGTCTTTTTTTTTTCCAGCTGGTCTGAAGTTTTATCTAAAAATCCCCATCGTGATAAAAATACCCGTCAGAACGCACGGCCCGTCTTATCTCTGTCCGCAGCCCCCAAGGCTAGGAGATAACGCTTTTAAGGGCGTTGGGAGGCGAGGGGTCCAACGCACCGGCACTCAGTGATACACGAACCCTACTCCGAATTTCCATTAGGAGGCGTGCGTGGACACGGGGAGATTGGAGAGGTTCGGGAGCAGTGCGCCCCTGCTCTTCCTGCGTTGGCCCGATATCGGCCCAGAAGAACAAAGGAAGCCCCTACCGCCGATCGAACGTAACGAAGTTCCCCGGCGATATGGAAATTAAATGAGCGTACAGATTCAAGCCTTTGCATCTCCCACAGCGCGCTACAGATAAAGCGTGTATAAGGCACCTGGATATTTTTTTTTTAATTTTTGTTCTCTATTGTAACGCTTGAGGTGTTCTGACTTGATGGGTTACGCGTATAGAGCGCACCAGAAGTCGATGTCAAGGTCCACGACAGTTTCCTTCGTTTTTCTTTTTATTCGCGCCACAAATTCAGGTATATGGAGAATAACTTCTTCTCACGTGTGAGTTCTAATGAAGATTATTTTCGTTCGGTACAGTTTATTAAGTACTCTTGCTTTCATCACAGCAAGTTGGCGTCATCTGAATAAGTGCGCTACTCCTGCGCCCAGTATTTATCCGCATCCTGCTGTATCTGCCAAGTACCAATGGTGTCGCGACTATAGACCTTTTTCGTGTACTCTCGTCTCCAGCCACCAAATAGGCGTATCCGGTATGGGCGACTAAAAATAATAAAACGTTTCGACGTGTAAATAGTAAAAAGATAGGGGGAGCCAAAACGAGAATGTGTGTTGGTTACGCTTAAATCTTGAATGTCTTCAATTGGCAAAACAATGGGCAAAACAATGTCTTCGCCCATACTGGAAGTGACGACAATTCAAGATGGCGGCGCCCTTGTGGAAAAGGTCTATACACCGTTTCGCCTAATGTCCGAGCGCAGCGGATGCTACGAGCCGTCGGAGCCAATCCAAGGCCGTGGGAGTTTCACGTGACCTACGGGGGGGGGCACAGTGACGCGGGGAGAGCGTATCACGGGCTACGTCCACAGAGCGGGATTGGCTAGGATAGATCCTAGCGTCCGCTGCTTCCGGACGTAAGGTGAAACAGAGTATAGCGTTGACTCGAAACATTTTATGTAACGTAATTCAGTGCTGTGAAGAACGAGGTTTCGCATATATGGTGATAAAGACCCATCATCGCTACATTTCTATATATGGTGGATGAAAAAATGAAAAAATCCGTTACTTCCTTTTTAATGAAACAGCGAGTGCAGTTCATTGTTTATCTCCTTTAGTTCTGTAGATAAAATCTAAATGTGCATATGAATAACCGCACGCGCGGACAAAAAGGAGAATGGAAGACGCCCGAAAAACAAGACACTGCGAAAGCGGTTTCACAAGTATTTCTATAGCATAATTGGGTTGTGTGCATGCTTAGCCAGCGGGAAATTAGTCGGCAACAATGGGCGCCTGATGTCTTCTCTGTAGATGAAAAATTTAGACATTGCAGTGCCACTTTTGGCTTCAAGATTTTACCGTGCATCACGCAATCGTGATACACGAGTGGACGCCGGTGCGATGCTCATCCGTATGGAAGTGGCCAGGGGAGGGGATTGAGCCCAGGATCCCCCGGTTACGCAGCACGAGCTTTCGCTCCACGTGCTCCAAGCTTCAGTGTGTTAACACACTCGGTCACCGATCCCCCTAGCATCACTAGTACGCAGAAGAAATAAGCTACAGCGCAAATCCATTCTCCTTCGAAAACCATTCCTCATGTCCATCATATTTAACACTCATGCTTTAGAACAGGTATGTGCGATGTGAAAGACACATGTAAAAAACAATGTGTGTAGAAACAGAAATTTGTTTTTACGCTTACGTACAAATATAACTAGCATTTGCATGACGTACAGCTGCAAGAGAAAAATACTAGCACAAGTCCCCGATGACCAGAGCGGCAAAATCGCGACACCCGGCGCCATCGTTCCCGAACGCGCCGATAGCGAGGGTGCCAGGCCCGCTCTTTGTTGCGAAGCGGCGGTGGCCGGCAGCAAGCGGCCCATCCTAAAGCCCCCATTTCGAAAGAAATCTTTTGCCCCTCACTTTTCGGCCGAGCGATGCGCCAACGTGTTTACGTCCGCAGGCCTGCTTATTAATATTTTTTTGGCGCGGGCGTTGTGAGCGGCGGTATTTCCTTTATTACTGTTTTCCCCTAAGCCGACAATACACCTCTTTCGAAAGACTACCTTCGGTTGGCGGCTGTGAAATTCCTGCACAATGACGGACTAAAACCGTAACGTCACGGCCGGCACACTTTATGCGCTTGGTTAGATTAGAAGACAAAAAAAACGCACATACAAAGGTGATGAGCACAGTGACGTTTCACTTTCGTCGTTGTTTGATTGGCTCGTGAACCCCTAATCACTCGGAACGCCCGCGTACATACATTAAAAAAAATAATAATAAACGGCTCACGTGCGCAACCACTTTGGCGCATCGCTCGGCCGAAAAGTGAGGGATAAGATAGCTTTCGAAATGGCCGGATTTAGGATGGGCTGCTTTCTGCCGGCCACCTCCACTTTGAAACATGGAACGTGCGTGGCACTCTCGCTATCTGCGTGCTCGGGAACAATAGCGCCGCGTGTCCCGATTTTGTCGCTCCGGTCCTCGGTCACTTGTGCTAATCGTTTTCCGTTGCAGGTGTACTTGGTTTTAAATAAAACGGTGAATTTACGCAACTCCCAATCTCCGATAGTCTGCAATCCTCTCAATCTCTTAAAACTGTGTTAAGCTTTCGAATTTTTCGCTTCGGAAGAGAAGTTGATCTGGTTGCTAAAGAGCCTTAGAAAAAAAGGAATAGAGAGAGAGAAAGAAAGAAAGACCGAAGCGCGAATGTTGCTCCGTAGTTGAACTGCACTTTCGCCAACTGCCACTCGCTAAAAGAAGATCACTTAAAACACACACACGCAAACATAAAAAAACTTGGCTATGAGCGTTAGGCACTAAGACCTCGCTTTTTTACGACCATGCCCACCGTCCGTCGCGCGTTAGGAGAGTAGCATCGTTTGGAGAGATTACACCACAGTTTGGTGCACACCCCAAGACCGTGGGAACAAGAAGCATAAAAGGAGAGGCGAGAGCGGAAACGACGATGGCCATTCCCCAATACAGGACGGTAATGTAACTGTCTTGCTCCGAAATGTCTCCTGTTTCCCCTCCTTCCTCCATTCACGCCGCCATTCATCTGGCTCCCGAAATCCTTGCGCGCGTGTGCGCGTGTAGGCAATCGCGACACAAAATACGTGCAGCGGAGGTGATGTCTCGTCTTAGCAGATCGTGTTTTCCTGGAACGATACACCGGGCGTCCATGAGAAAAAAACAACAAAAACTCGTGTTTTTCAGCCCGCATAAATAATCTACGCATCGCAGAAAGCTGAACCTCCGTGAGAGTGTGAGGCTAGGGCGCGAAGTTTTAGATCATGACACTGCCTGAACTAAAAGATGAAAGAGAGAGCCGAAATTCCCCAATGAGTTGACGTCAACCTAAGCCTAATATTGTCAAAATAAGAAATGGCATTGTGGGCGCTTGTAGCATCTATTCCAGTGAAAAGCGCTTGTCAGCAAGAAAAAACAAAACAGAAAAATTTAATTCTTGCTGACAAGCGCTTTCTACTGAAATGAATGCTGCATGCGTCCACAATATCAATCCTCGTCTTGACGATGTTAGGCTTAGATTAATTTCGGTGTATATTGTAACTTAGTTTTTCTCCATTATCCTTTGATACAGGTACGTAACGTTCTTAAACTTTTGCGTTCTATCTCAACCGCTAGCGTCACATTCTCACGGAGTTCGAGCTTTATGCGACGCGTAGTTTATTTATGCAGGTCGTAAAACACGTTCTCTTTTCTCACGAACGCTCGTTAGCACACGTACTTGGCGTGATTAACGCTTTCTTTCCATGCTATGGTGTTTCTTGCACTGTGAATGCTATAACTAACGCAGTCCTATTCGATTCGAATCACTCTTTCCTACCCCTGCTATGCAGTCATTTTGTTTCCCTTGGTAACGTGATATTTGAAAGCGTATTTTTGAAATATAAAATATATTAGTCGAAACGCACCGAGAATACATAATACATGCCGCATACATCTCACATTGGTGAAACACGTTGATCCTGATTATTACCAGCGCACGACGATACGAACAAAACACGGACATAATTTTCTGCTCCTCAGCTTTTTGTTTCTCCTGGGCACTGTTATCCTTCACGGTTAAAGCGTACCAACAAAACCAACCCCTGGTTACGTAAAACACTTTAGTTATAAAATTCATAAAGGCTTACAATTTGCTTTAGTATTTTTTTTGTTTGTCTCAAGCTTTTTGAATCGAGTGAAAACTATCGCGTTGATATAGAGGGTATTCACGGGACGCCATATTTGAGTGCACCGTGCACTACGCCTGCTCAAAACCAGCCCACACTTATAGGTTCCCAAGATCGGAAATCCTGATGCTGCGTAATGGACGTTGCAAAAGTGCAGTGAAAGCTCGACGTCAGCATGCGCTGAGCAGCTTCGCACTCAGCTATGACCGCCGGGATGGCATCCGAGATTTTTGGCGCGCAAAGCTCAATACTCCGTTCAGACTACGCCCCCGCCGGACCAATCAGGCGCCTCCTCTTATCACCTGTCCCGGCTAACTCCGCGCGTGGGTATGGCCGGGAGCGTGATGACCTGGCGAAAGAGAGGCGTATGACTGGTCCAACGAGGACGTAACTTCCATGGCAGTCTCAGCTCCGGCCCCTCCAGACGCTCCTTTGCCACGCAGAAGGAGCTTGTAGCAGGGCTTCTGAAGAGCTCCGCAAGACATTGCTCATAAAGTGCCGTCATTAGCATCTCAAACGTTAAATGTGTGCACGTGGTATAGAGCTCGTATTTTCGTTAACACTACAAAAATTGTTGGTACCTGTAGCATTTATTTCAGGTAAAAAAAAAAGAAACTGTATTTAAAAAAGAAAGCACTGCCGTCTTTCTAAATGACCAGCCTTTTCGTTGAAATAAATGGTGCAGACGTCCACAGTCTCAAATCTCGGTTTGATAAATATTAGGCTTAGTTAGACGTTGGCTCATAAGCCGCTTTGTGCATGAATGAGACTCAAACGCATCGACTCCTATCGTCCTAGGAATGAAGCCGACGCCTCAACGTTTACATGGATGCGCATCAAATTCTACGCGAAGGTGGCGTCCCGCCGTGTCATATCTCAAAGTTAAAGCTGTGTTTGCGGCACCAGCCGCACCGCGTGACAACGTTTTCCGCCCGCTGTTTCGCGCGCGGAAGCTCTATCGACGAGCGTAGAGATCGACAAAGCTGTCTTCGAAGCTCTGAAAGAAATTGCGAGACACAACAAGCATCAAAACCCAAGCGTTTTGGGCTCCAGGACGGGTCACTCTGGAACAGAGGCGACATGGGGACGCACGCCCTAGCGAACGAGATCGCTTGCAACCACTCGCTGAACACCGCCGCGCATCGCCTCGCGAGATCGCCCCAACCACCGCCGGGCCCTGAGGCTTCGGCGCCGGCAGGAACGGCACCGAGGTGGGGGTTCTCGTTCTGCGGTACCAGTACTCGGAGTTCTCGGTGCCGTTCGCGCTTGCGTCGGAGCCGCTATAGGGACACCCTCCGGCGCTCAAGTTGTGATTCGCAAGCTCTGGAAGGAGAACACCCTCGCCAAGCAACTCGGCTATATTTAGCTCCCTTATCATGGCCATAAAAGGCCACGTTTCTACTCGGGAGAAAATTGCGGTCGAACAGCCGAGACCGCGCTTCATTCCGCTTCCCCGCAGCCGCCGATGAGAATGACAGGCGCCATCTGCTCAACTGTTCACCCGCTTCCGCAGCTAGCGCCTTCCCAGAATGCTTCGTATGGATGCGCATTTGCCGTCTCGATCCACCTCCGTCTAGCGGCTTGAATGCGATGCGCTTTTCTAGAGCAGGGTTCTCCAAACGTTTTCGCTAAGAGACGTGATTGGGCCCTTGTCGCAGTCTCGAGGGTTGAAAAATACATAAGACAATAAAAATGTGAAAGTACTAAATAAATAAGCTTAAATAATCATTTATAGTCATCAATTAAAAGTAGAGCAACCATTATAAAAAAGATTAAGGTGGATCAATACATACTACACATTATCTTTAAATGCAATATGTTGCTAATTATATCACAAAATAATTATGACTGAGAGACCTCACCAGTCCTGGATGAAAGGGAATGTGAACTTTGGCATATTAATACAGGACAGAAAACTAATGAGCCTTATAGATATGATGATTACAATATGCAAGAGTTGGCCATAGTTACATAGACAGAAAACGGGGAACTACAAATAGTAATGCTGGTGATGACAATGTACAACAAATAATATGACAATGTAGAAGAAATAATATGTATAACAATAATTACAGGATTTAATGCGACAACAAGAGTCGATGCGCTAAACTCACATTCATGCGAACGCGGCTATACCGAGAAATTTTGTTTTTTTCCTTTGAATTTTTTTACCCGGGTAACGTCATGAGCTGAAACTTTCGGATTTTATCTGCGCCGCTAGCGTCACATTCTCACAAAGATTCAGCTTTCTGCTATACGTAGTTACTCAATGCGGGCCGAAAAGCCGGGTTTCATTTTCTCGATCAATCCCGGTAGTCTGAAGTCCCAAGAGAATGATGAGACCAGAGAACCCCTCTTACCTCCTATTCAGGAACGCGATCTGCGGTGGAAGATTGAGCATGACGTCACCCTTTCTCCATCTCACAAAGAAAGTGCATTCTTGGGTCAGAACGTTTATTGAATTTTTAGGACCTGGCCCCTGTTTTTTTGACCAATATGGTTGGACGTGCAGTTCGTCTGAAAACAATCAGGCGTGCATTGATTCTACATCTCTCTCGGTTTTGAAAGAGCACCGCTAGGATCTCAACTTATCGCTTGCTTGAAGAAGTAATAGAGAGTTTTAGTAGATCGTACGCGATGCTTCGAAATGATGGCACGAGCTCCCGATAGCAAAGCGTATCTCTAGAATTTAGTCTACTAAAAACCCCCAATACGTGTTATGAGCGCATTTTTACTCTCCGGGCAGCTAGCAAAGCCAGAGTCAAGCAAGCTTGATGATGATGATTTACGGCCCTGTACCTAGTACCACCCCGCGGCGTAAACAGCCGCGAGCCATTTTTTTAAATATATATATCAGTTATTCCCAACGAATGGAATGGCCTGAGCGGATCTTTACGCGCCAAGAATCTAGGAGTTCATCCTGCCGGTGGATTTGCGACTCCATCAGCCAACCGGCGTCGCCACTCTTGGGAAAATATGGCGGCCGAAAACAGGCCGTGCCGTACTATGTGCCCGCTCAACGTACAACGCTCTGGTTTCAGCGGGCAAGCATTGAACTCAAGATTGTTTGCCCCGATGTTTATTCACTATACGTTCCAAACCTGCGGCTGTGTATTGGCGTAAGCCAACAAGCGATGGAAGGACCACCCACTGTCCTACCGCGCTGATGGACGTTAAATGCACAATGTCTGGTTCACGCGGTTGCGTGGGTTGCGTTTTGAACGAGGCAGCACGCTGATGCTACAGTAACAACAAAGTCAGCGGGACAACTGTTCGCCCGGACACAACACGGAAAGCAATGCAGGGCGCACCTATTTTTTAGGACATTATGAGTCATGTTTTTCCCTGAGGTCCTGTCATTACTGCCGTTCTCGTTGCTTTGGACAGAACCACTGATCTCCACTAGAGAGGGCTGGATGGCGCGTTGAGCAGACAGGTATGAAGCCACCGGAAGTAAGCGGCTTGTCCCGGAAGTAAGCGCTTGACAGGCTTTTCAACTCTTCCGAGTGCTGGATCGAACAGCGTTCAGGGCGCTGGATTTTTCTTGTCATCCCAAGAGAGCCTGCTTTTTGCGGAGTAATAGCGCATGTGGACCTGATAAGTCTCCTGGGGAGCCATTCGATGAGAACATTTGAGATTCTAGTTGATCAAGTGTGCGTATATATATACTATATGTCTCACGTTCAAACACCTTATTCTCAGGAAAAACCCAATCAAAGACACAAAAAAGCAGGGACAAAAATATCGACTGAATGCACTAGGAAGCCCAGCACACGCCCGACTTCCTGGACAAGCATCGAACTTCCGGTGCCTTCACTTGCGCCAGGCTCGGAGAGCAGCTATGCGCCATCCAGCCCGATAAGTGGACAGAACCAACGCAAGCTCCCTCGCTTTACTTTGGCGGCAATCGCGCCAGTCACCGATAGCATGTAATTACTGAAAGAGACATGCAGAAATCGGGAAGGACCTGTTCAGGCCAGTTCAGTCTTTTCCCGCTAGGTGCCGTCTGCTTTGCTGCTCTCGCAAATTTGATTCACAAATAAAAAAGGCCAGCAGTCAGAAAGTATGAAACGAAGAAGATAAGGTCTAAATGCTCTTAGTCCTCATTGACGTGTGCAACGCTCGCATTTAGCTCCTGTGATTTGCAAGGAGTTCAACCTCTTCATGCGCTTTTTACTTCAGGAATGTCAATGAATAAGTGAATCTTTAATATGTTTAAGGACAATGCTTGCAAACTTTAAGAGACACTAAAATGTTCTTTTTCACTGCATTTTTCAAGCGTAAACACAGTGTACCCTAGCAAACCAATATGTTACTATCCTGCGCGGCCTATTTTCCTGCTAAAAACCTAATACCGGATGTAGAAAAAAAAAATAGCAAGCTTTGTTTTTTACGAAACACGTACGTCCTTCTGTGTAATGGGGTGCTTATAGAGATTACTTTGTCACATTTTAATACATAATGTATATATGCACTCATCTCCGTGACAAACCCGTTACGTCAGATACTAGCGTCAGATTCCAGCGTCACATTTTACACATAGGGCCCAAAGGACCATAGCCCATAACCCGTAGAGCCCATGTGGATTTTTGGGACATGTGGATTTTCATAAGACAATGGGCTCTCATCACCGTATTTTTCTTTAATTGTTTTTTTTTTGTTGGGAAGAAGTAAAGTGTTTAAAAAACTTAGAGCGTGTAGACTGAGTTACTGCCACTCAAGAACGAACTTTACAAACTTTTTAATTCACCTTTAATTGTTCGTAACCTCTGAACGTGAGTAATAAAATGATTGATGTGTGCGAAATTTATGGACACTATGTGTCTGTTATAACGGTTCACAGGAGCCTTGGGGGGCAGAATAAAATTTACATCCAATTTCCGACAGTAACCGGTTCAAATCCAACCTGTCGCAATCCAGTTATTGCTTGAAACTGTGCCAGGAGTGATCTGCAAAGTAATCTCGAACCTAGAACTTGCGCAGTCATATGTGAATTCTAAACGCCTAATATTACCAAAATTACTCCATTCTTTACTATATTGGGTGTAATAGCTCTCTTCCTTACCAAAGTTTCAACACGAGATCACGGCCGCACTCTTCTGACATCGGAGTGAGGAGAAAAAACAAATTTCGGGCAGGGGCTTCCAGAAGTAATGAAGAACTTTGTGAACGCGAAAAAATACAACGAAAATGCTGGCATTGCTCAAGTAGGATGGCTCTTCTTTCTGAAGAAAATTTCAACATCACTGTGTCGTATGACTTTCATAGTTTTTTGTGTTTTTTTTTGTCTCCTAGGCGCAGTTGATCTTGTTCGTGTATCACTACCAAAACAGATAACCTAATTCGACGGCTCGTCTACTTCAATTACTGTCTCCTATGTAGGCAGCCCAGTTCGCAGGGCCTTATGAAAGTTTTGACACTGCAATGATTCATTACGACTTCATTTTATGGCGTTGTTATATTTTAATAAGAGTTTCTCTTGGGCTCCTCCTTTATTTAAAAGGTGAATGGTTAAAAAACGTTTCATGGGGTGCAAGCGTTTACATTGAACAAGTGACTTACACCTTTATTGGAGCCACTTATTAGAGCAGTCTGGCGCAGTATTATGCTACGTGAAGGTGGAAGGTATATAAATAAAAATTCGGGTTAATGAAACTTTGCTGTCTAATACCCTTGTAACACTAGCGCTCTTAACGCGATTTGCCGGAGTTACATGGCGGCGCTAACTGTCATCGAGCCGCTAACGATCATTGGGTTCAACTGAGCTGGCCTACCTCAGTTATACTCTATTTTACCTTATACCGCAGGAAAGGATACAAGCGCAAGCTCCTTGCTCTGGGGCAGATCTCGGCGGCACAAGCTCTCGTGTATTAAGGGCAGCTGCCAACGCTTTGAGCTCGAGCTTCTAGCCTTCGCTGCGGTTCAACATAAGGTGAAACGGAGTATAATGGAGTGGGTGGGGGGGGGGGGTTCGTTGCATTGCTGCTCATGGCCTGCGCCAGCAATTCACTTACTATTGCAGAAGATTGGGGGAGGTATCTAGAAAGTATCGGGGCAGCAAATATTGTCGGAAAAGGTTTGATTCGGAGCCAGGGCTGTCGCTAGAACGATCACGGCACGTCGCGAAAGCCAAAGCACTGTAGCCAAAGATCGGCAAGGGCGTCCATTGTGATGTCGGTGCCAATAAGACTTTCGTTGTGTCTCTCGTGCTAGAATTCATGCAAAACGTTCTGATTGTCGTTTCATTACTCTAAAAAAAAAAAAGAGAAAAATTTTACGCCTTTATATTGCATGAAAATTGCGCATATTAAATTCATTTGCTTCGCTATTAAAAAAAAATAGTGTAACATCAGTTTTTGTTTTGTATCGGTTTCAACTGTGTCCTCTAACCTGCATCTCAACTTGGGGGAAGGAGGGTAGGGGGTTGTTAGGCCTATGTACCGTGTAACACCGGTCAACTTAGTTAAGTTCAATGAGAGTTGGGAGACGTGAACGATCGTTGGCTTATGACAGCTAAGCGCCAGTGTAACGAGGTACAAGATGTTGCCTTTCGACATCTTTGCAGCATAAAAATTACACTTCCATAATTGTACTCCAAGCAGCGTATGGGAATACATCTCATTTGACCCGTTTCGCTACGGCGAGCTATTTCATATACGAAACTCCTTTTGTGACGCAGAATTTGCTTCATTGTGATTTTAATCATCATTTCTTATTACTAATAGTGCTGATTATTCCGCAGCGCCACCAAATTTTGAAACATCCCTACATCTGAAGCGACCTGCAGCTCTTTACAATACTGACGTGACATTATTCATGAACAGTTTATAAAACAGCTACCGGGAAATCAAACTCTACAACATTCTGAAGTACAAAAACATAAAAACTTGTTTCATAGAAAAAAGAAGGAAAGAAAATTAAAGGTACATTAGAAGTCGATACAAAGCCTCACAATACCTACTTTTATTTTTTAATGTACGTACGTTTATGGGTGTTTCGATATCACCGTGTCAAACTATATACATATACGCCATGACGGCATTAAGGTGAGGCCACTAAATGGGAAGTCGATAATAACGGTATAAATAGGAAACCTTGTGTAAACTACAACTTTGCTGGTTCTAGAACTCCAGCGCTTGGTGTGCCTGCAGTCATGAAGACATTGCAAGGTTATGTTTGAGAACACGCATTCATGGACACGCAGATCTCTAATGCTTATAGGGCGCTCTCGATATGCTTATGTGGCGACGTCCGCTTCGACCGAAATATTTAGTTCGAGGTTACGATCTTAAACAGACTCGAGTAAGCATCAGCAGTAATCTGCCAGTATGAGCGTGTGTATTTTGCAACGCGGATACAACGATATGTTATTCGGCCTTTGCGACGGTCATGCTGTAAAACTTTGTGTCTCTAGGCTTTTATAATATCAGTGTGTATTTCAGCACTCTGAGCACATTCTTGGTTCTTCTGTGTCCACGTTTTAAGCAATATGTATTTACTCTAAATGTTTTCGATTAGCGATGCAAATTTCGTGATTTGCAGCCATAATCAAAATAGTTCTTCCCAATTAACCCTAGACTAAATTTCTATATTTTGTTTAGCCGCAGGAATTAGTCAGTGCTACACCGAATGACGTCCAAAGGTAATACGTCATTCTTGACTGAATGTTTGCAGGACAATAGCTCGCAACAAGCTATTAAACTGACAATATTTAGCGAAGAATCTGGTGCCCGTCATTGTGCAAGTTTAGAGAAGGAGGCGAATGAATTTATAAAGGCAGGGGGTTCATTTCGTTTTTGCAGAAAAAAACAATCACTCCTTAGAATGCGTTATACCATATTGTATTCATAAACCATACTACACCAAATAAAACAAAAAGTGACGAAACTAGAGGACTTGGACGTGGGTCACGTCATTCTATTGTCACACCCGGTCAGCGAGAACAAAGCAAGGCAACGCCATCGCCACTCAGAGTGAATGAAGCAGCGATGTTTGTTTTGTGTTCCGGCGCGCCCTTTCTGGCGTCCGCTCCCCTTTAAGACAAAATACTGCGTTATTAGGTAGTTTGAGAAGAAAGTACGCAAAAGCTTCGCGTCTGTAAAGAAATAGTGCCGTCGCCACTGCGGATGCGCCGAGCCGAGCAAGCCGTATTTTAAATTGGTGCATGTTGACTATAACCACTTTCACCTCAAGAACCGAAGTAAAAAAGTCCGGCTCCTCGCGGAGCATTACTAATTTTGCCTTTTACGAGGAGAATTATTATATATGTAGGTGCATTTTAGATAAGATATATGTTATCCAATCAAGACGTATACGTTTCAAACGCCAAAACGATCGCTTCTTCCTCCGACAACCAAATCTTGTAAGAACTACTTCGCTTGGCGTATGAACAATGCGCAAAACGTCCTTTTTTCTTGAGGTGAAAACGAGTATAGTCTATATTTTTTCGTACGCAAATGCTTTTGCGTACGCTATTCACAAACTCACTATGCGGAGCTCAAGTTCGTCTGGTTCTTGCACAAGAGTTCTGATGATGTCAGAACGCCAAGTTTTTATTGGCCGATTGAAAAAAACACAAAAAACAGTGGGTAGATTTCGAAGCATTTGGCATTGAGGCCTACCCACTCTCCTTTCAACCAAAGCCAATCATAGCTCGGCGTCGTTTTGGCGCCACCGCAACCCCTGTGAACAAAGCAGACAACTTTCATTCCGCATTGTGTTCATCAGTTGTTTACTGAGCGATGGTTTTAAGTTTTCCACGGGCAAGCTCTGTTTTAGTGGCTGTGTATACGTGCCAAGAAACTGAGTGAGAGCAGGAGCCGACAGCGAGCAAGGATGTCAGAATGCCGAGTTCTGACCGGAACGATTAGTGGGTAGGCGCAAAGCTATAGCTACGTTTGTCTCTACTGAACGTTCGAACGCGATAGAACGCAAACGCCAAACTCCGGACGGCGGCGTTCAGCAATGGAACGCGTTCGAACATGGAGTAGAGAGAGAGTCAGCTATAGCTTTGTGTCTGGTACTAATCATTCCAACCAGAGATCGGCGTTCTGAAGTTCCCGCGCTCTCTCGTCTTCTCCTCTTCCTCAATTTCTTGTCGCATAGGGCCGTTTCTGTCGGCCAGGGGGCGCGAGCAGGTTCATAAATCGCGACCATGTAATGCTTGCATCGAGCACAAAGCGGCAACGCAGCGTTCGGCCGTGCACAATGCTGTGGGTGTTTACAAGCGTGTGTCAGCATCTTTCTATGCGCGGTAACAGAGCGGCTGAAAGAGCTAGAAATTGTTCAAACAAAGAAGCAGAAAAAGCAGCTCGCGCTTTCAATGTTCAATCAAAACGATAAGAATATTTTTCCTTATAACTTTTTTTTTCTTCGTTATTAATGCGAAGCATTCTTTAGCTACCTTCATCGTGATGCATCTAACCTCGTAACAAAGAAAAAAAAGGAGGTAATCCCGCGCCGCGCGCATACACTCCGTGCGGGTACTAGAGGGGTCGCCATGATAAACGCCCGTAGCGCCACTAGCGGAGGAGCTGGCGCTCGACAATGAGACGCGTTCAGCACTCCGCGGGCGAAACTATGGCGGCGGAAGCGCGCACGGACAAAACTTTGGTTCTTTCAGTTGATACATTGAGGGTGACGTCACATGAGGGCTGGGGCAGACCTAAGGACGTCATCTGGATTCTTATATATCCCATGATATATAAGAACTGTCTTATATTTCCGAGGAAATAAAGTTTACACCTTCTATAAATAACACCGCATACTGACTTCCGACGAGAAACTTTCCCGGCTTCTAGAAGGCGCAACCACTGCACTTTTTCTAAAACTCAACCACGCATTGATATCCTGAAATTAATCTACCACGGAAACATTGAGTTCAGGGTGGAGATTAAAGATCAAGATGATTTTAATCGCGATTTAAGCCACACCAGTATCACTATGATCATTGTCCACAAGAACACATTTTTCCCAGAAAACAATTCCTTCAAAACAAATACGTTAAAAACGTTTTATTATTGTTCATCTGTAATTTGATGCCGCCCACGTAAATGTATTGTTTTTAAGTTAAAAAAGGCACATAAAATATATAGCACTTGAACACGAGCAAAATGCGATGCCCTTCTACGCTAATCGGAGAGGTGAGCTTTGTTTTTATATTGCATTTCTTTCGTTGATTACGTGGCATCTAATGAAAGCATATAAGAAGGCGAAGTAAACCAACAAAAATGCTCATGCCTGCAAACACACGCACACAGACCGACAAAGGGTGTGACTTAGAGAGACAGGCAGAGACAGATGTAATTGTACATGTAAGGGTGGTCTTATATCGGTCAGTACAGTATATACGTTTCGTCTTACACAGGCTTGCCTGCTTTTACATGAAATTATGCCATCATCTTGCACACTTTAAAACCAAAAGTAAAAGCCATTGTCGTTAAACAACTCGCGAACAGTGCTTTAGTTCAAAGAACATGATTTTACGTCGTTGATTATATTTTTGTTTGTTATTTTCACTTTTGGTGTAGCCTCAGAGGAAATGGCAACAGTGGCATGCCGTGTGCATGAAGCGGAAAGAAAACTATTTGACTGGAGCGAGCGGTTTCCTAGGCATTTTCATGTAAACTTCTGAGATAGTCTTATTTTGTTTTGTAGAAGTATTACAGCAAAAAAGCTTTCTCAATAGCCAAACAAATCAAGCCCTTTTTGTTCTAGTATGACGTGGTTTATATCAAGAAAAAAGTTTTGAATTGGTACCAATGAAACGGCGCCAAAAGTGCGCCGTCAGAAAGCGCGCAGTCTTCGGAGGTTCGCTATCCAGTTTATATCGGCGCTTGGGCTTCCGCCCTCGAGTTGTCTTAGGGATAACATAAGAGACCCTGTGAATATTTTCTTTAAGGCAAATTAATTACTTCACAAAGTGAAATCATTTGAGACATGCGGCGACCTTTAATTCGAATTACTTGTCATGTTTTTTATTCACTTTCATTCCACACGAGAGGTCAGATTTCACGTGGGCGTTGTGGGTTGTTTGAAAGTTCCTCGCGAGATCATGTGGCTGTCACGTCATGACCCTGTTGACCAATCAAGATTTTCCCGTCACGATGCCTACGACGCCGACGCCGGTTTTTCTGCGACACAAGCTCCTTAACGCTATCGCGTTAAAACGCAAAAACGGAAAACCAAAATGCGCCAAAGAAATATTTATTTTTGCTCGCCAGAGGCACTGCCCAAACTTGAGAGCTATAGACCTACGAGACTATTTAAATGTTCGCCTCTTCCGCGTTGCTATTTTGTCTCTAGAGTCAAGACCTTGACACGCGTCCGAGGCATGCAGTAGCTCTTCCGCGAATATCAAAGGCCGCCTTTGCGTTCACAGCCGAATGACTCGGCATTGTTTTCGTAAGAGAAAAGCTCTGGAAAAGTGTATTGCCCAATCTTTTCAAACCACACCCGTCACGCTTCGAGCCCCAGACACGTTATGCTCTCTCGGCTTAGCATGATGCCGTTCTTGACCAAATGTAATCGCTAAAATATGACCGGACGAATTTGTAACCAAAGTGATCATTTCACAATCATTCCTTTTATTAAATTACTGTTCCCTAATTTATTTAGAGTGTTCGAAAAAAAAAACGCGATTATGTTTGCTGTTGTTTTGCTTTTATAATGGCAACTGAGCCGTCAAGACACACGCTGCGAACCACATAATGCGGTCCGCCCGAAGGAGCAGCTTCGTACACTCTTCCAACTCGGCAGACGGCACCAGTTATAATTGCGTTTCCTTTGTTCCCCCTCTGTGTCTTCGGAGGCTTATGCATGCGCACGATTCCGCACACGCTGTCTCTAAACTAAACCCATCTCTTATGGCTCTAGGTCCAGCTTAGCTTAGCGAGCTGGCGTTTTCCAATTGGACTGAAACCAGTTCGTTAGCCCCCGCGCGGCGATGACGTCGACGGGGGATAAGAAGCGGTAATAACGTGATGAAAAAAGTCCCCCCTCCCCATTCCTTCGCAATATACACAGGGCGGCAGAAATGTCGCGGGTAGTTTGTATGCAAATGAATCCGCTGCAAAGCTCTTCTTCGCTCTGGAGACTACCCTGCCTATTCTCGGGGTCTTTCACTTCGCTCCCCCTCCTTCACACCCCTCGGAATGGTGAAAGGAAAGCTTTCACGTCTCGGAAACAATGGACTTTGCGAACTCTCCGCGGGAGCGATGGCGCAAATATGTGGTGCTGTTGCGAAGACCCTTTTTTGCGAAACCTCCTGAGTTTCCGAGGGTGTATGTTGGTAGCCAGCGACCTTCACATCAACGACCAAGTCACCTTCCATCTTTTGTAAGCAAGTTGAGTTGAGGGTACGCTCACCGACAGCTTAAGAAACACAGGGCTGGGCGAATTTGAGGTCTATCCTTCAATCGGAGCCAATCAGGGCTCGGCGTATTTCTGACGTCACCACGACCCCTGCAAAAAGAAGCAGACGAACTAGCGCTCCGCATTGTATGACCAGTGTGACGGGTCCGTCACACAACGAAGAAACACGTGTCAGACAGTAGAGGTTTTAGAGAAGCGTTTTTACACTTTCGATACGGTTCGATGGGACCTTCGGTGCGAACAGCGCATATGGGAGTCTTCAGTGGTAGCGCATGCGCAGTTCGTATTGGAGGGCCAATCCTCACTAATGTCTGCAGACTGTCTTTTGTGTAATTTCCGAGCAGTGTGACCGCGGCCTAAAAGTGCCCTGAGAAGGTTTCTGAGATCGCCTAAATATGGCGATAACTCACTCTGCTGGCTCTAAGCATCGTAGAAATCCATTAATTGTGACGAAACGTGGCCGAATTCCCTTTTCAAAAAAGCAATCAAAGATCGCAATACGCCGAGGTCATCTGCGTCGATGGGAGCAGCATATTTCGAAACCAGGACCACCGCCAATAGCGAGCGAAGGATCCTCGCTCCTTCGACCGGTGGAACCGCGGAGTGATATCTCGAATGCGCGAGGCTCGTTGCCCTTACGGCCCGGACTACTATTCCACCCAGCGAGCGCGCGCTCGAGAGCTGAAAACCAAACACATATCACTCCCGCGAAAAAAAAAAAAGCGAAACGAAAAAGAACATTGTGCGCTGTTTTTAAAACGATTATATTGCAGTACATTATTCCCTGTCCTCAAAATATTAACATTTTCAGACTACTCTTATTTGCTTTTATCATTTACAAAATCATACACATTTTGTAATAACCGCGTTTGAAATCTCAACGAAATGTCGCGTTTTCATGGGTCACATATCGTCCTGGCTGCCGGAACAATGCTCCTCCCATCGCCGGAGATGACTTCGGTGTGTTCGATCTTTGATTGCTTTTTTAATAGGGAAATCGGCGGTGCATCGTTATGACTTTTTGGGTTTCTAGGATGTTTAGACCCCGCAGAGTGAGTTATCGCCATATTTAGCCGATCTCAAAAACCTCCTCAGGGTACCTTTAAGAGGTTCTGCGATGCTACCTGTCAGTCTCACGAGCTCACTTTGTATTTTACCTGCCTACATTGTACACATATGAGGTGTTCTGCTTCTGTGCACAAAGCTTTCTTGACACAAGTGCCACAACGCCTGTCCCCTGCACGATTGATTTACTCATACGAACACCTTATTGTTCTGACCCCATCTTTATAAGCGCACATTTTTGTTTTAATGCGAAAAGATTAACTGTCCCATAAAGTGAACCGGCGTTATCAGCTCTTGAAGCCACGCCAAACGGCACATAAACTCGCCTTTCTCAATGGAGCCAAGCCTGTCGTCTGTAGCAGCGATCTAATGGATAGGCTCTGCTTGGCTGGCGCGCGTCATAGTTTCAAGAAACGAGGCTCCCATTGGCTGCCGCGCGGCGTAGTCCCAAGGAGCGCCACCAGAAAAGCCCTCACCATGGCGGCGCAGTGGCCCGGCCGCGGGTAAGAGGAATTGGCTGGCCGCCGAGCCAGCAGAGCCCGCATGGGCAGACTCCGGAGTGGCTGCACGGCCGAGCTCAGCGCGGCGCGGCCACTTCACGAGAACGCGCTCTCGACCCTCGGCCGCAACCCGTAAGCGAGAGCGGAAGAAACGACATTCGTGCTTTCGCATTCACAACTTCTAAGAAGTGCTTAGGTGTCCTCGGAATTTTAATTAAAAAATACTATCAGTTCCTCGTAGGATAAGAATAGCCTAATATAACATCAAATCTGTGCAGGAAAACAATCGCTTCCTCGTAAAATTTGATACTTTTTTAAATTTAAAGACCGATCGGAAAGCAACAAGTTTCAAGAAATGTTAGTAAAAGTTTTGGACGCGTTTTTCTTTTTCGTGACAATTCAGGAAGCAGCAAGCTTTACGAAAACATTAGCGAAGATAAATCAATCAAAGCTTACGACAAGCTACTTTGTAACACGACAATGTTGATACCGAAACTATGACACTAGCGATCTCTTTGAAGCTAAAACAAATAAATGGAGAGTTTACTCATTCGACGCAAACAGATATGAAACTAAACCAGTAATAAACGACTTCAATAAGCAAAATGGAGGATCCGAGAAAACTGAGACATTCCTGTCGACACTTTATTTTTCCACGCACCCTCCAATCGGAGTCGACGACGGTAACGGACGATACGATAATGATCGTCGATAACAAACGGATGCCGCCTTGATGGGCGCTCAATCGCTTCTTTATTGAACGAGCGAGCTTACGTCATTTCCGCAACGGGAGTTCTTTACTTTCCCTGTGCCAACGTCGCTCTGACGTCGACAAAACATCTGCAATGGCTGTCCAACGTAGCCGAGGTGGCCGACTTTTTTAGATGTTTCTCTTTTTTTTGTGCTGCCTAAACAACCGTTCTTTGCCTCTAGTGCTATTTTTGACCTCTAGGTAATCGGCTCACATGTCGTCTTTTCAGTCGGTCCAAATATTAAAACAAAAATTTCTGTTGCACACGACTTTTGAAGACCCCACGAAAGCGATTGATTATGAAAGCACTATGAAATATTAATTGGATTTGACGTGACATACTCCATTATTCCTTTGAAAAGCTTCTATATGTGTCTTTAGAACGCGTCCTCACTCCAAGAGTTTTGTGAAAAACAACGGCTTTCTTTTTGCAAAGCCGGGAGGACAAAAACATTTACTACTAAAAGAAAAGGCGGGGAATTTAGCACATGGGGACTGTTGCCTAAGAGGATTTTGACCATCCCGTTCCGGTCCTTTCTTATTTTATTTTTGTAAACCCTTACAACGACAGTCTAAGAGGATTTCTAGGAACATCTTGAAAGGACAAGGGACCCTACTTTTCTCTGCTGCTTTTTGTACCTTACATGCGAGAACGTAGAAATAGATATGACAAATTAGCTCGATGCCCCGTAACGTCGGCACCGTCAGTTGCAAAACATACGTTTTAAAGTTGGAAACGTTCATATATCAGCAGCAACAGCACGTCATAAACAACGACAAAGGTAGAAGACACATACAAGGACAAACATAGCGCTTTTTGTACTTCTTAAATAATGCGTGAAGGCATCACTTTACGGCTTATTTAGAGTCTGCTCCAAAGTAGGCCGACAATATTAATTCTCAAACTCTGCCTACCTTCTTGTCCAGAAAGTACGAAAGAAAACACGTCGCTCCGACTTCAACGAAACTAGAGCAACGAAAGCAAAATAATACTAAGTACTCTGACAATTGCAACATACTTAAGTACAAGCACGATATTTTGCAACCCGTAAAAGTAGATGCGCCAGGGCCGTGTTAGTATAGGAGTGTGTGTGTCTGTGTGCGTGTGTGTGCGAAAAAAGGGGGGGGTAGGGTCCGCGGATTACGGATAATTAAAAGCTAAATATTTACACTATGCGAACTATCTACGAATAAAGACTACACAGCACAAGGATTTGATTTCTTTAAGATCGGTGATCTTGATTAGACGCGATGGTTTTTTATGAATAACAGGTAATGTTACTAATGAATTCTGCATGGTACGAGCTTTTTCGGTGCGCAAATACAACAGCAATTCGTCAAGGTGCGCTGTCTATGGGAGTTGTTTTTACGTGCGGAATATGCGCCCGCTGCGAAGTCCGCAATATATCTAAAGAAAAAGGCTTTACGATCAAAAAGTTGATCGTCCCTGTGAACTGAACACCGAGTGCGGATCCGCAAAATGCGGTAACAGCATACCGACTTTGGAATGAGAGTGTAAACTTTCTGGCAACTTGCACACCATGCTCACGTAACAAAAGCACGGTGCCCTCGCTATGCTGGCTTCACGTACAGGACGAACCGTCGGTCAACTCGAGTCGGAGCCGAACGCCCCGAATCCGTCTTTGGCTCGTATGTTTACCCTGTCGTAAAAAGCGTTCCCTCGATTTCAGCTTGATGACGTCACACACCTGTCATGTCATCGCCGGCCGCGATCCCGGCGATGTCGCGGCAGCGGCGGTAGATGTGGCAGACGTCTATTCTGCTACAGGTCGCACTTGAGCTTGACAGTCCGTGTGAAGGTTCGGCAGCCAGAATTCGGGACGCCGGGACAACAACGACACCCTCGTTCTTCCGTACTTTTTTTTTTTTTTTTTGGGGGGGGGGGGACTTTGAGAGCCGACCGCCAGGATCGCGACATCAGACAACATGCAACGCCGGCTTGTGTGACGTCATTTGTTGCCACTTCGTGACAACTTTTGATGTATGGGCAGCACGGGACGTTAAACGCACCAGTCGAATATTCACTCCGCGGGCACCGTGTACCCGGACAGTATCGCTAATTGGCAAGCGCGCTTCGCTAGTCGGCACTTGGGCGATACAGAGGCGCCACAGTTTTATCGACGATATATTGACCCGCGTCGTTAGGCTCTAGAGATCGGGATTTTGGGGAGGCCACTGAGAATGCTGATTAATGTTGTTGGGCGTCAGAATGGTGAACTGTCTCTGAGCGCTTAAAGCGAGGAAAGAATAATTCCGAGCCTTCTATTGATTTGAGCTTTCTGGCACTAAAACGTTCCAGAATATTTTTACGATCGTGTCAACGTAAATACTAAGAATTTGAAAAAAAAAGGCGGGACGAGGGTGGACATGTACAGGACCGTTTTGGTCCAAATTCACCTGAATGCACAGTACTGCGACTTAACCCTCCCCCCCCCCTCGCACACACACACACACGCATCTTAGTATCTTCAAGGAAAAGCTATAAAGGAAACATGATGCTACAGCGCCATTAATTTAAAATGTAATTGACTTATACTAGTTGATTAGTTAACGTCTACCTTGACAGTTATGCTCCATCTAAGGACCACCCAGCCCGATAAGGCGAAATAAAGAATAAATATTTTTTATTGCGTGCGAAGAGACAGTTTTCTTTTTCGTGTGTATCGACTAAAAATACACTCCCTTTAAATGCAAATAGAAGCGAGCGATCAATTCCCAAGCAGAAGGGGCTATAGGAGCCGATCAATGCAATCCACGAAATGAGGGCCAACGTTACTGAATCAGCGTCACACGACAAGCTTCCTCCTGGCCTCTTTTCGTGGCACGTCCTCTCGGCGTCGCTGGCTACGCTATCAGCACAGCCCATATGGACACAAGTGACGAAACCGGTGGAACGTTGGATGCACATTGCCTGCGGTGTAGATTTCTATTTCATTTTCTTTTCCTTTTTTGTTTATGGTGAACGCAAAGTTTTCGCACACGTTTGCGCAAAAAGGAGTGTCGTTCGAAAACGATCCTTCACCGTTGCCTGTGGGAGTCGTGTCGCTAGGATCGCTATCCGGCCGTACCTGCTCGCGCGCGGGCAACAGAGAAGAATCGTTTTCGAATGACGCGCTTTCGTGGCGCCTGCGAACTGATAGATCTGGGAACGTTGCCCGGGGCATAACAAGGAAGTCCCTGGGATCATATTGCGTGGAACGCTCATGCTCTGGGTCTATATAGACCACATATATATAGACCACATGCGTATATATAGACCACATGCGATATATAGACCACATGCGTATACATGTGGCCTATATATGTATACGCATAAACGAGCCAGTCGCTTCGTAGTTGTATATATATTCTGGAATAAACCTTATCCTTATTCATTATCATTGTCGTTTAAGCCTCAGGTACGTTGCGACTACGAAATACCATTAGAGATGGGAGAGAGCGCTGCAACAGGACGACAAATACCATGATCAATGTCCCAGCAAATATATCATCGTCACCTGGGTCCCGTCGTCTGCCATTGGTACTTTTAAGAGAGCAAGGCGTAACCAGTTAAGCCGTGCCCTTCGCGATCGGTTGCTGTTTTTTTTTTTTCATGGTACTTCCTGTTTCGATGTTAGTACGCGTATTCAGGCTACATATGCGGTGGGTAAGTCGACGAAAAGCTGAAAGAACACGTCTCTTCATGCATGGAAAGGAGACGCGAAGAGAGTGATTAGGGTCGATTACGTACGCGACAACTGTCCGCTCCGCGGTATTTTCACGCGAAACTTTAAAATTTCGTGAATCCCAGATAAAAGCGTGGCCGCGACGCTCGACACTGATTGGTTCACGGGTAGGAGAGGGAAGAGTGAGGTGCTCGGCACTTATTTGTTAATGGGGGAGGTCACGTGACCAGAAGGGTAGGCGAGGAAGAGCGGGACTGCCTGTGTGCCCTGAGGGAGAGAAGCTCGCGAGTATGGAAGGCTCGGGAAGATGGCCAGATATATCAGTCCGTTTAGCGGTAGTATCGCGTCATTCTAGGGACAACTATCAAGGGCACGCATATGTAAGAGCGCCGTGAACTTTGAGTATTGCTAAGCGTCTGTGATGCTGGATCATTTCACGTATGCAACACAATTGCCCATCAATTTGCGTTAATTATTTTTATTAGACAGACAACATCTCGGCTATCGGCTCGTTGCTTACTCATAAGCGTGTCTCTCGTAGTTGTTGATCAACAAAACCAACGTACCTTCGACGTATTTCTTATCTCCTTTCTCGAAAGGCAGACATTGCGCAGGGCGTGTACCAAATATTGTGTTATCGTTTCCCACTTCGTGATTCGTCCTTCGGCGTTCCGATCGGCTAAAGCCGCAATCTCATTGGCTGAGGAGTGATAATGAGAAGATGCTCAAGATTCCACCCGGCCCGCGTTTCTCAAGGTGTCAGTGACTCGGGATGCACCTTTCCAGCGCTTACCACTCGGGCGAAAATGGTTGAGGCACTGTGCGTTGGACGCGTTGCTTGGCGGTGTCTCATATTCAGCAGAAAGAAGCCACAGCGCATGCTCAGAATGAGTTCCACAGCCCAGCGTAAACAATGATGGCAGCGTGTAAAAGGCGACTGTTGGAAAAAGTCCAAAGCAGACGACGCCACCAGAGTGCACCTACAGCTGTCACTGTCAGTCCCCGCCGTCGAAAATTCTCCCATCGGCGCCATGACGTCCAAGTTCACCCAATCAGCGAAGAGCACCGGTGCACCGAGTCCTAAACGTCGTGAGGCAAACCCTGGTGGAAGCCATTAGAGTCTTGTCGGAAGTGCGCGCCATCTGGTAGCTGCTGCGCCAATTATACGGAGTACGCCATTGTTTCGGACACGAACTCTGAGCACGCATTGAACACGGGGGCTGCGTCAGTGTTCGGAGTGGACTCGGACCCAATCGCGCGCTTCGTACCCCGAGAATTGGTGACCGCCAATGTTGCTTGATGCACTTTTGAAAAGGGCAATTTTCTGTAGGACAGATTATAAGTTTTCATTTCTTCCACACACAATCGCTCAGTGGAACCTGTTACCCGAGTCTTTTTTTTTATTAATGACGACATGGGACCATTTTTAATGTAATAATTTTTTTTAACGTTTATGTATTCTCTTTCTTGAGAGCCAAGGCTGTATGTTCAGATATTCTGTTTTTTCGTTCTTTACTGAGCGTATTAATCCATGGGATGTACCTGCTATAATGCCGAAGTTTCGGCGCTGCAGGTTTTCTTTTTGTAAATAAATAAAAGTACTTCGAGCTTTAAGACCTGGCCACGGCAAAGTTTGTCGGCCGGCGAAAAGAAACGGGATGTTATCTCCACGTAAAAGAAAGAAGTCGGACAGGAATTGCCAGGGCCTTTAAAACTTCTGCTCCGCGCAATTTCTCTTTTAAATATATAATTTCCCTCTTTTTTTCTCTTTTGCCTTCCAAGATTTACGAAATTGACCTACCCTGAGGGAAGCCGGCCGAATAAATAACCTCTGCAACCCGATTCGCGGACATCTTGAAATTCTCGCAGACGGTTGAAGGTAGAACGCCGAATTGCCTGATTCGTTGTGCTAAGCCCCCAAATCCGACCTAGACTACTTACCGTCTTTTTTCTCTCCAAAACTTGTTTTGTCGGAGACAATTTTCCCTTCCGAATCTTCATCCGATGCGTTCTCTCAAACTACACATTTGAAAGTACCGAAGAAAAAGCTACAAATATATAAGGGAAAGGCTTCTCGTAGAGTGAGGCTAGCTGGTTGCTTATTGCATCGTGTTTCTTCTTCTTTTTTTGTTTTTTATTGCGCGTTAGCCGGAGAAAGATTTTGAAAACCGGGCAGATATTGATCGGTAAAAGTGAATCTAGCAAAGAGTTTTCTGATCAGCATTTCTTGAGAGGCGGTGGTTGTTTGTGTGTAATCTCAGAAGGCGCTTTGGGGAATGAATTGCAGCACTCGCCGTTACCGCAGCTGATGTCTAAGACTCTACTATATATACAGTACACCACACTCTGATCGCCAGAGACAGCAATAACGTTCAACGCATGCATTTTTATTTTTTCTTATCCACTGTAGATTAAGCGCGCGGCTCTGATATTTGATTTTTTTTTTCATGTGTAAAATACAACGTATAGTATTCAAAATATAAAAAAAGGTTGACCGCACTTTTTTGTCACTTGTTTGTCGCTTTACTTGCTAGATTAGAATTCAATAAGTGAGTATTGATGGGGAGCATATTTGACTGTACAAACAAAAATTGCTACCGATGAAGGACTGTAAAATTCACATTTCATCAGCATGTCTTTGGAAATTTTAAAACGTCCCTACACGAATACCAGAAAAGCCCGCTGTCAAAGATAACCATTAACAAGTACATGCAGATCGCTCTTAGAACTTTTGCGTGGTACATAAGCTTGAAGGTTGCACGATTTCGGCAGTTTCGTTTTGATCTGGACATCAAGCTTGAAAATGTTCCTTCGAGTCCTAACTTTTCCACCACAAGACGTTGCGCATAACAACGCTTGAATGTTGCGTGTCAGGGCCCTATTATATGGGCCCAGAAAGCAAAATCAAAATTAAGACAACTTAAAAAAAAACAAAAAAAAAACTACCGATTAGTAGGTCAAAAGCGAGTATTGAACGGCGTTATGCTGGCAGCGTTGGCGAGTTGCGTTCCACGGTAAGGTAAACATAAAAACAAAAATCGGCTGAAATTGTACACGCGAATTATCCTGCTGAAAAAAAAAACAAAACTCGATGCACTTTTGTTTTTATGTAGTCACTGACCAGGTGAGAACAGCAGCGCGCATCTTTTGAAAACCCGACCTCCATCAGGCGCTCGTCGCCTTCCGACGTTCTTTGGCTGCGCTTGCATGCTCGAGACTCACGAGGAGAAAGCTCGACGCGGGACAACTGAATGTCCAGCTTGCCGTTCTCATCAGGCATGTGACTATAGGAGTGCCAGTGCACGTGCGGATCGTCTGCATCCTCATTATTGAAGGGAAATATTGGGTGACTGTATGTCCTTGTCGTTTTGGTCCTGCATTAGTCTATTCCAATTGCATCCACAAAAAGGAAAAAGAAAAACACAAAGAAAGCAGCAGCATGTCTTTCGCACCAAAAATGTGGTTTCACTTATAACTTTAAAAAATTAAAATGAGCCCGTTTAATCAATATTTTGTTTATTATATTGCTGCATTCTCATGTGCTGGGTTTGGAGTAAGTCGAACAAATTTCAAAATACGTTGAATCCTGTCGCAAGGTACATTTCACTATGCAAAGGAGTTGTTAAAATTACAGGTGATAAATAAACACCACGTCGACCTGTTTCAACTGGCTTGCCTTTTTTTATCATTATTATTTACAACAGTGATAGCTCTTTCACGCTGTCTCAAGAGCGTCCTTTTTTATAAAACAAATATATATATATATATATAACCGTACAGCAACCAACCTCCGCAAATACAATCATAATTTGTGCGAGCTCCCGGTTAAACATGAGTGTCCACAAAATCATTCCACCAACACCATTTCATGATAATTACATAGGATTCACTGCGTAACTTTCACTTTGCTAAACCTTTACTGATTATTATCGTCACAGTGTATGAAATCTGGTTTAACATTTGGTATTAAAAAACACAGCCTTCAGTTTCTTTTGTTATAGATTTATAGCGTTTTTCTAAACTGACATTTAAAATTAAATCATAGTTAGCACCCTTTCAATGAAAATTCCTTCCAAACAGGAAATTGTGGGGAGTGCGGAAACATGCCAAAAGATGTGTTACTGACTCGATGACACGCAAAGCCGTCCTGGTCATTGATAAAGCGAAAGAAAGTAACCACGCAGTTAAACTCTTCCGACAAAGAGGCCTCCTCTTAAGCGTCTAAAAAAACCTGCAATGCGAGCGGAAAAAGTTGCGGTTGTCGCCATTCCCTTTCATATTTTTTTTCCTGGTCTTTTGATTCTCGTTTTATTTTTGTTCGCTTTTTTGGGCTCGCGTCTTAATGAGAGCTTTTAATTAACCGCGATTCCCCAGAGCGTCGCTGTAGACCAGATCCCAGAACGCTGGAAATGGTAGGGGAAAGCGTTTATGTTATCTCTTGCTGCGCGCTTATCGTTAGAAGCAGTCGAGCATTCCACTTCATCCCTACTTTCTTTTTTCTCCTTGGATACCCACTTATTGTTAGCGGTAGGTCGTTAGTCGAAATACGAACTGGCTCACCGCACCGCCGAGTCATTATCGCGTTTTATTGTAGCGCAGTGCTCCTAAAGCGTCGCCAAAATACACCACGATACTGGCTAAATGAACAAATGGAATGTTGCGTGTTGTTGCTTATGTTTTCATGTGAAAGTTCTATTTCTCTTTGTTTAGGATGTGTGTTGCAGAACATACAAGCAACGGAGTTAAATAAGCTCGCTTTGGTGTTTATTTTATGCTTTCAATCCTTTGGTTAAAATAAAAAGTGTGTGCATTATTTGTTTTAATTTTTTTATTCCATTTTGTTTACCTCAAAGGCATCCAGGGGATACATTACATGAAAGAAGAGTAAAAAAAAAACGCACATAATACACGTCATATTCTACAGAAATTAAAAAAAACATACAAAAATAAAAAACCGGATTGTTTTCGATTAAAATATGGCCAGCAAAGTGATAACGAAGGTTACAAAAGTAATAAATAAACAAAAATAAAAAAATTGTTTGTTTGTTTGCTTTTGTTCGCAAATTATTTAGTTGGGAGCCGGGAGCTGAGCGTGTGTTATTGTACTCGCACTTTTTTCCTTCTTTTTTTAAGATTGTGGATTTAATGAGTTGGTAAATTTCTGTAATCCGGAATACATTTTTATTCAATTGCGCATAATAATTCGCTTATCTTTTCAAATGTACTATTCAATTCAGAAGAAAAAAAGCGAGAAGGGCCGTACTGATACAAAAAATGATTTTAAATTAAGTATTCCTTCTGGGTGATTCAACCGTGACACAAATATACTGCGGTCCACGTATATTTTAGCGTTGTGGAATCTTCATTTTGGCTAATTACTTAGGTTAGATAACTTTTATTATAAAAATCTGTAAAAACGTACTTTCCAAGACTGTTCTTTTTTATTTACAGGCGTGTTTATTAACGTTTATTGCAAAAAGCTGCTAATATGCTCCAAATTTTATCTGTATTACTTTACAGCAAATGCTTTTATAAAGGAAAGACTTGCATCACTAGAGAACATGATATTAGATTTCTATTGAAGTACTTAGACACCATATTGATTTTGGTAAGTTTCGTGTTTAAATATACAGAGATTTTAATCTACAAGGGTTGATTGAACCATTACAGACTGTGAATTTTAACAGTATAATAACGTCTACCAAGACGTCTTCACCGATATATTTCGTCAACTTCCGCGGCCTTGTTCAATACAACACGCTTTAAAATTGTGCTGGACAACTTCTTGATCTCATTCTCTCAAACATGCTCACTATAAACGTCAGTTTGGCTTCCGATCCTTCGGTGAAAATAGATACCTTTCATCTACCGTCTACCGTCCAGTTCCTTCTTCTGTTGAAGCTGCAGGTATCGTCGCAACCTTGTTCTTACTGCTATCAGAAAGGAGACTTCTAAATTTATCTAGACTTATTGAAAATCTTCACTTTTAAATGTTCTTGATATGACAGATTTGTACGAAGCTACCGTGACACTCGCCTCGGTTATTAATAGTGCTATCGATAGTTTTGTTCCAGCACGCTCATGTAAATCGTTCAGATAGTGAAAAGTTTTACGGTGTTTTTCGGTAGGGACACCGAAAAACCCAGTATAACTATTCCCTATCTGGATTATAGAACTGGAAATTTAACTAGAATTTTTCTGGAAATCTAAAATCCAGATTGCAGACAATAGAATAAGTTCTGAAAACTTGAAAATCCGATGGAACGTAGGTAGGTTTCCAGTACAATAATTTAAATAGTGAAAAGTTATACCGGGATTTTCGGTAAGGTTAGGTTTAAAAAAAATCTCAAATTTTATCTGCGAAAAAAAAAGAGCACCTCCAATCGACTTCAAAACAATCTGGTTCAACTCTTTGGTATGCTGAATTTCGTATTTATCGTGCATTAGCAAACAAAAAAAGCGTTAAAAGCGATAAACGCCTACATCTCGACAGTGGGGAGTCTAGCCTGAATCGTCGACCTCTGGCAGTTTGTTCAGCTGCGTACCTGTGAGCCAAGCAGAAGTATTTGCGTGAGTAACAAGATTGATGACCCTGGTTGAAGTTCATCGACCAATGAAGTTGCAAATATTTTCGCGGACTATTTTAGAAGATGTTTTTCTCATGGTATTCAATCCCTCCCAAATGGGAATGGTTTAGTTAGCTGGTATGCCTGTATGCGCTCTGTGCGAGTAGATTTTGACGGAATAGCTGATGGGATAAGAAAACTGAAGCCCAAGATTCCAAGTGGTGTTCATGGCATCTCGATCTTTAATATTAAAGGATGCAGCATTTCTATCCTGGAACAAATTTTGACACGAAAGCCTTGAAAAGCTCATGTCGCAGAAAAGCCGATGTTCACGTCGGCGTCGGTGGGACGGGCAAATTTTAATTGGTCGATAGGGCCATGACGTCACAGCCACATGACCTCACCCGGGAATTTCAAATAACCCACAACGCTCCCGTGAAACGTAATGTCACGCGTGGAATGAAAGTGGTTAAAACATGACATGTAATGTGGATTAAAAGTCGCTGCTGTCTCAAATGATTTCAGTTTCTGAAGTAATTAATTTGCCCCCAAAGAAAATATCTGAAGAATTTTAGGCGGAGTCGAACCCACGACGGTTGCGAGCCATACACGCCACTGACTAAGACACGCATACACGCCTGTTCGGCTTGGGAACGAGGGAGAGTTTATACGATTAACTCTTGCGTTCCACTCTTAAAGGCGAAGCTTATGGGTACTCCTGTAATTTTTAACCTTTCGCCTAGCTCTGGTCTCTTTCCCTCGCTTTGGGAGAAGTTGGTGATTGTTCCGATTTTGAAAAGTGGTGATGCCCCCGTTAGTACAAGGTATCGTCCTGTTTACTTATTTCGTGAATTTTGTAATGTATTTGAGATTCTTGTTAATTATACGCGCTTGCATTTTTTTATTTTCGACAAAAATGAATATTTTTAGTGCATGGATTTTTGAGTGGTCGATCTTTGAATACCAATCTGTGTACTTTTTTCATTATTTGGTGCCATTTGTCACAAAAGGGAGCAAGTTCATAGAGTATTTTTTATTACCAAAGCGTTTAACAATGTCTGTCACAAATTGCTCTTACAGAAGCCATTCCTGTATGGTGTTTTCCCAGTGTTATGTAATTCTAAGAGTTACTTCTTATTTCGCACGAACACTGTTCGTGCGTTAGACAGTTTCTCCCAGAGCTTCATTTCAACGTCTGCCGATTCTCAGGGATCGGTTCTGGACCTTCTATGATCTTTAATTTTTACAAATGTTATATGGTCGTGTCCAAAGTTCTGATTTGCTCCTTTTTGCCGATGATGTTAAGTTGTTTAAAGGAATTCAGTCCCCAGACGACTGCAACATATCACAATGCGATGTAAAACGCATGCTTCTGTGGTGCAAACAGAATCAGTTGCTGCTGAACCCTACAAAAGCAAAAGTGCTTTCGGTGTACCGACGTCGTAGTGTTCTTGAGTATACATATAATCTTGATGGAGTGCTTGGGCCGCGCGTCTCTTTTGTGAAAGGTCGTGGCCTGTGTATAGATAGTGCCTTAACATTTAAGAGTGATGTATTTTTTATCGTGGGCAGTGCGATGAGAATATTGGGAGTTGTTTCACGCTTGTCTTTAAATTTTAAAAACCCTTACAGCTACATTTGTCTTTTCAACTCTTTAATAAGGTCGCTGCTTGAATTTTGAATTTTCGTCCGTTATTTATGGAATTTCCTATTAAAACACAAGCGATGATTATCAAAAACGTTTGGACCAAAAAAAAACTGTCTAGTTTATGACAGGTATTAAGAACGGCGTATTTATTATGACTATGAAGATCTCATAGAAAAATATTCTCTTTCATTTTTGTCCAAGAGAAGGGAGGCTTGTGAGTTAGTTTTTCTACACAATGTTGCAAAGAGCTCTATTGGCTCTTCATAACTATTCTGTAAAGTTAATTTTCATGCTAATTTTGAATCTACAGACATTTTTGTTTTATATATATTCGTTCCCCATGGAACAATCTACCCCTTTCTAGGATTCAATCGCTTTATAACAGTGTTACAACATTTGACCACGACATCTGTACTCCTACCTCTGTGTTCTGCCGCCTGTTGACTAATTTAATATTTACTAAATAATTTATATATATTTTTTTATTTTTTACTATTTTTGCGGTCTGTCTTGAGTGTGATCCTTTATACATTTGTTTCTTGTGGAGTTTTTCTAGAAGTGCTCTAATCCAAAGGCTACTGTCGTTGTTTTGGGGCACTTTAAAGAAAGATTATTATTATAATATTATTTTACGTGCAAGACCGAGCAGACCATCAGTCATAGATAGAAACTGTTCAATATTGTTAACCTTTTCTGTGTTCTTAGAATAGCATGATAATAAATTGCACTCTATCAGAATGTTCTTCGATGTCTATTTCCGCGTGACAATATTCTTTCACCGTCTCTCTGGAATGATGCGTTCAAGGCGTAGATGGTAATCATCAATAAACAAATAAACAAGGGGTTTGCACGGTGAGATGACCAAAAACAGCCTACTTCTGTAACAAACCTTCCAAAACAAATCACGCAAGTTCGTGAAGACGGTTTGAAAAACTCTAAAAGGCACCTGTTGGATTTTCGGGAACCAAAGTTTCGCTGAGATATAGATATACTGTAAACGACTTAATGTTCGCGAGGACCTAATTTTCGCCAGTTTTGCGAATCGCCTACAGTTCGCGAAAAATAGGTCCTGCGAAGAATTCCGGTAAAATGTAAACACATTGAAATCTATATTGAGATCCCACCGCGTCGCGAAAAATAGAACCCGCGAATTCTTCCAAAATTTCAGCTTTGACCTAAACCGCGAATTATTGAGCCCGCGAAAAATAAGTCGTTTACAGTATATATATTTTTTTCATAAAATGTTAGCTTAACGTTGACTGCCACGCTGAGGGTTTCAGAAGGTTTCTGTTCAAATGTAATATCACTGTAGAGACTACGAGTAATATTAACCTTTAATTGTATTAAAATAATTAACGAAGTTCGATGCCCCCTCCTCCTAGCTTCCTCTTGAATTAATAGTATTTTCTTTTGGTGCTCTGTAATATTTTATGCACTTTCATTCAAGCTAAAAAAACAAAAAAACGAGGAATACCCGGGATGTAAACAAGCAAAATTGGCCTCCTAAAGCCGAGGGAAAAATACAGCCTCCGGTGAGAACCCCCTTATCCTAGCGCATAGATAGCGGTCGTTTGTCTTTATTGCATCGTCAAAGAGCTACATTCATCACTTGACAAAATACCTCATCCACAAAGTGTTTCGATATATATCCCAAACCTACTTTTTTAATATCGAATATTAAAAAAAAAATAGAAATTTGTCAGCACGAAAGAATAAAGAGAGGCATAAAGATAAAAGAAAAAGAAACATAAAAACAGAACGAGTAGAATTACACAGAACGTTTCAGCGCTGTCGCAACTCTTATTTTTTAGACGAAAAATAAAATACATAGTGGAATCCAATGGGATAAAGCTCCAGTAGTTTTATCATCAAATCTAAGCCCATCCGGCCGACGGACCGTCTATTTATGTCGCATAAAAACTTCTTTCTTCATTCATGTTATTGTGCAACAAAGCTTTTCGATCACTAAAAAAACAAACAACTTGCCTTTGCAAAGACTTGCAAAGGCAAGTCTGTGCAATAAAGTTCCAACCTCACTGATAAAAATAAATAAGCAAAACTATTAGCGGAAAAAAATTCCTATAGAAAAAAAAATCCTTCAGTCGGCCGCATTGACGAGCACCGAACCACGAAGACCTGCCGACCGTTTCTTTGTTGTCGTCGACTTGCAGACGTTGACGTGGGCCGAGATTCGGTTGTTGGGCACCGCTGAAACACGGGGAATTCGGGCACGACCTGGAGTGTACGCTCCTTCGAGCAGGCCTCGACAACCTGAGTCGCTATATTTGCCGAATTGGCCTGCGACAATCCTCTCTCTGCGTCCACGCTCGGTCTTTCAATGTTTCTCCGGGGTTTTTGCTGCTCGGCCTTTCCCAAGTTTCCCGAAGGGTCAAGACCGGTATGAAGCGGTCAGCTTCTTTGTTGTCGAAAAGACCCATCCTCTTGCGCGGGGTCCGCACCGATAATGTCAGCGCCGCTGAACCTACAAAGGGCGGAAGTGGCCGCGGATTCGCGCTGAAAGAAGTGAGCGGCTGGGAAGATACGTGTCCGTTTTATTTATTATTTGTTCGTTTTATTATTATTTTATAACTTTTGATGCCACCCGTATCCCTCATTGCGTTCTTTGAGATGACAGAGCTTGGTTCACCATTACGTTGTTACAACAAAAAACACTTTTTAATATTCCGACTCTCTGTTCGTAAAATCATGGTTTTGTTTTTAATGGCTCGCATCTAAATAAAAGATAAAAAGAAATCGTCTTTTTTATTGCAATTGTCTTTATGCTCTAATCAGGTTCATATGCAGAGCTTACACACAACAATCGCTGCTGCATAAGTACGTGCAGAAAATTGGCAGTGGTTTATGCAGTGGTGGGTTGGACAGTCGATTACGAGATATTACAGAGGAGTTGAGAAGAGTCAACAGAGCTGCTTGGAACCTTGTGTAGAAGAACTAACTCACAAGCCTCCCTTTTCTTGGACAAAAGTGAAAGAGAATATTTTTTTTATCAGATTCATATGTTTTTTATCAGGTTCACAACGTTAATAAACAAGCGTGCGATCACGTGAAAGGTGGACGTCTCTTCAACACGCACCACGCTGTAGTGACTCACGACCGCACGCCAGTACGGCGCTCATCCAGACCGAAACGGGCACAAATTGAATCCAGGATCCCTAAATTCTGCAGCGCGAGCTTTCACTCCACGTGCTCCGAGTTGGTGTGCACTAAACTCACTGGATCCTGGGAAAGTAGCGCCAAGCTCCCCGTATGGTCGCCATGTTGATACGTGAAATCAGCAATTTCTTCTTGACCCCTCCGTTCTTAAAGAGCCGATCTAAATTTGCTGGTGACGGGTAGCTTTATGAAGACGTTTCTTGTATACCGAGATTTTGCTATCCACTCACCGGCGAAACAAGCATACATCTTCGTACCACCACCACATGCTGTATCGGTGCTTAAAGGCACTGAAAAATAAGTTTACTGTTTTAAAATACGCAATAAGAAGAATATAATTGTAAGAGAGCCGTGGAGAGGGGCATGATTGATAAGTTGATTGCATACACAGTGCCAAAAACGCTTATATTGGCGAGGCGGGGGATCGGTGGCCGAGTGGGCTAGCGCACACCAGCCCGGGGCGCGTGGAGCGAAAGCTTCCGCTGCAGAACCCAGGGACCCTGGGTTCAATCTCTACCCTGCCCGTTTCGACCTGGATGAGCATCGTACCGGCGTGTGGTCGTGTATCACTATTGCGTAATGCACGTTAAAGGCCCCAGGCTAGCGGTTGTACTGCACTGGCTAAATTGCTCATCTACAGCGAGTGACTCGTCGCAACTTTGAAATGGCTGACCAACTACACGCTGTCTAAATATCCACACAACCCCAATTATTATATTGGTGAGGAACGCCTCCAGTCGATGATGCTTCAAGGTGATCTTGGCGCGACTGGTTTAGAACGACCCTCTGGAAACTTCGATGATTTGAATGGACCGAGATGGCGATTTCCATGGCAACATAAACAGATTAGCCAATCGCCTTGCGAGGTTTTGTTCGTCTGTATGTTAGTATCTGTTCGTGTCCGGCTAGCAGGTAGGGAAGGCAATGGCGCTACTTTCCCAGGATACAGTGACTTTAGAGTGCGCTAGCCAACTCGACCACCAATTGCCCCCCCCCCCGTGCAAAGAGAATACTATGCAATACGCATTACATCTCGTAATTGATTGTCCAACCCACCACTGCATAAACAGCTGCCAATTTTCCGCACGTACTTATGCAGCACCGATTGTTGTGTATAAGCTCTGGCATAAGCCATTTTAAAGACGGGCTTCTGGCCGTTGTTATTTGCAGCGTTTGTGCTCATATCGTCCGCTCTGCTCGTTTTCCGCAGCCACGACCATGCCAAGAATATTATGCGCGTGCTGGGCAGTGAAGATGATTCTCTATGATTTTGCCATCATTCAATTGATGTAGAGGCGGTATTCACACCGGACACCTTGTTTGAGCACATTGTTAACACAGCGAACGTTCGGAACGAGATCACACATATCTTACTGACGTTTTTTACGTCGAAAAACAGCAACAAAAGTGAAAGGAACACTGAACAAGGCGTATCCTCAGTATGAGTCCCACGTATCCTCAAATGAACCAGAAACAACTAGCCCAACTTGCAGTCTTAAATAACACTTAGCGTCTGCATGCCTGAGAAGACAGCTTGGAAGATAGGTGAAATACACGTCGCGGAAGAATATGGGACGCTCACCACCAACCGGAGTGCCGCCGCAACAGATACTGCTAGAGCCACCAATGGAAGAATACGCTTCAAGTATTCGGCACTGGAGTTCTCGATTTTCGTGCGATCGCCACCATATATAGTGCCTAGTGCAGAGCGGGCGATCGTTATATATTCGAAAACACAACCTTTTGGTCTCTAGATATTTTATTTATTTATTTATGCATACTGCAGCCCCAGTGGGGCTATGGCAGGAGTGGGGATCATATACAGACAGTCAAGGCATCACAATCAACCACTATCAACGGCACGCGAAAAGTAGTTTGATTGCAGTGACCGGACGTTTCCTGGTAACAAATTCCAAGGTTCAATGCTCTGAGGAAAGAAACTGTATTTAAACATATGTCGGTGCGCGGATGAAACGGTAACATATTAAAATCGTGGTAGCTCCTCGTTGAAGTTGGGTTGAGAAACTTTATGTAGTTAGCTAAAGAGGCAAAACGTGATGAGTTAGTCGTGAAATACAGTGAATTTAGGCGCTCAATATCACGACGTTCAGAGATGGGAAATAGGGAGTAGGGGGCAGTGTCAGAGAGCTCGCTCTATATAGTTTTGCTCTGTCGCAGACCGATTTCACATTTCTATAAAGGTCCGAAAACCGTTTTTTGCGCGATTTCAGATAAATATTCATGCAACTATAGTAACAAAGTGACTTTTAAGGGTTAAGATACACGAAGTAACCGTTGCTCCCGGGGTGTAGCTTCTTGCGTGGCTCTACGTTCACTTACAGTGTAAGGAACGCACTTTTGGCGCGGCCTGATTGGCTACGTGGGATTGTAGCGTCGACTGCGGTCCAACTTGAAAATTAAACGGGGTGCTGCAACATACGTCAGCCAGTGAATGTCTTCCATATGCTGTTTGAGGCCCAGCTTGCGCGACATTCAATTTTTGTCTCGCTTTTTTTTTCTGTGAGTTATTATCGGAACGCGGTGCCGAGGTCCCCCAGCGTATATATACGCGTTGTTCTGACGACAGAGTGGCTGCAAACTCTGGACCGATCCGGCCGAAGCGACGAGAGCGCAATCGGTCGTTGGCCCGAGCGGAGACCAGATAGGCGGGGTGCGGGCGCTTAACGCAACGGAAAATCCGCGTAATCGACGAGAGCTCGACACAAACGCGCGAGGGAGCGAAATTTCGTGCCTAATCTGTGACCAAGTTTGCTCAGACGTGGAACTGACTCCTTTTGTTGATACTCGAGTCAACGTGTCTTCAGCGCTTTATTGATTCTTTTCCGGGTGTTCGCTTTCACTCTGCGTCAACCATTTCGTGCTATATTGTTAAAGCTATAGCGTAGCTTCCACTGTGCAGCAATCCCGCGCTGCTACGAGAGCACCTTGGCTTTGTTTGTGTTGTTTTTTTGCGTGCGTTTGAGCAACTAGTTTTGACATAATCGAAGCACTGTGGAATCTAGGCTATGCGGAGCGCAAGTTCGTCTCCTTTTGCAGGGGTTGTTGTGACGTCATAACGACGCCGAGTTCTGATTGGCTTTGATTGGAAGGATAGAGGGTAGACCTCAGTGCTAGATGCCTTGAGCTCTACCCACTATCTTTTTTCAATCGACCAATCGGCTTGGCGTTCTGACACCACCGCATTCCCTGTCCAAGAAGCAGACGAACTTGCGTTCCGCATAGCTTTGCCAACGTAGAGCACAAAATAGTTGACGCGCTGAGTAGAGGAGCGTTACCTTTCAACGTTTGCTTTCGTTGTTTAAAAAAAAAGTGTGACGCATTAAACGTCAAAATTCGTCTCTAAGGTGCCTAGACTTAATTACGGTTATAATTTTTTTTACGCGTTAGAGTTACACCGATTTTTTTCTTCTTTTTTATGAGAGGTTCAAGCAGTGCCTTAACTCAATAGAGTCACTGTTGGCTTAAGAAATGTAGAAGCGGCTTATTATGTTCACCATCCCCGCTTTGTGATTGGTTTTTCGGCGTTCGTATCGGCCGATGTCGCAATCTGATTGGCTCCGGAGCTATAATGAGATGCTCAGGATTCGCCACACCCTGCTTTTCTTACGGTCATGGCGACTATGAACGAAACTTGCAATCAGGAGTTTTGTTGTTCGCGTTTCTTTTTTATAAAATAAAGCAGCAAAAATATTACTATCGGTTATATACACCTTTCCAACGCTTGTCACTCAGGCAAAAAAAAATTGCAGAGTCATTGAATGCATGTACAGCGGGCCTGATGCACGATCATAACGCGTTGCGCAATCTAGTATAGGCAGAAAATGGCAACGCACAAGGCGATTACTGCAATGGTCTGTAACCCTGTGGTGACATGTCTGTAAGGTTACTGTGTAGCTTGCTGGCCTTCTAAGCCAGGGTCACACTGGTTGTATACATCGTAATAAAAACAGTCTGCATACAGATCGAAACGACGAGTCACCGCGAGATCCGGGCTTCGAATGCCGCATGGCAATGAGTTCGAGGAGAAAAAAAGACTTGGCACGCGGCATTCGAACCACGGATATATGCGGTGAGTCGTGTCCGCAGACTGTCTTTTGTAAGATGTATAGGAGGAGTGTGACTTTAGTGTGTGGTGAAATTGAGAAAGTCCGAAAGTATCGTTCGGAATACACATTCCGGGGTGTTCGGCGCTACTCGGGACCTAAGAGCGAGCTGAAATCTGATTGACACGGCGTCTACACTGGAGTCTAAAGACTATGGAACGCATTTACAATGCCCCCTCCCCTTGCTAAAAGAATAAATAAAAAATAAGTACAGGGGCCGCAAATTATTAAACGTGAAAAACTCGCCACGCAAGAACAGTACCGCACTATTCATTTCTTCTAACATTCAAACGTGAAAATTTAACAATTATGAACAAACCTGAGACCCATTCTCAGGTTTATTTAACATGGTTAACATTCACCAGCTCGCCTGCACCCTTACTATATTATCTGTGAAGATTTACCGCACGGGAATCTCAAATAAACTTAACAAAACAAAATCTTTATTTTATGTGGTTAAACTTTGTTGAGGTGATTTGTCTTTCGACGACAACCTAAAACTTCTTTTCGCACGCTCCGTTAGTTGTTTAATTCCAGTCTGTTTTTGTCTTTTCTTGTTTTGTTTACATCTAAAGATTTGCTTGCCACCAAATATTAAAGAGATTTAGTAGATTGTTCCCAAAACTCTGATAACAACACACGACACTCCGCCGTCACCTTTGAGCATGCAGCGTAGCGTACAGAGGTATCGTCATCGAAGTTATTGGAACGGTCTACTAAAACTCCCCTCCCCGTTGTATAAGTCACCGATGCGGCTTTTCTTTGCGAATCCGTAAACGACGTTACTGCCCAAAAACAGATGGGCCGAGTGCTTCTGTAAACAGACCTGCACACTGCGGTAGCGGACGACCTCTTCTTCCTCTTTCCGCCGAAGGTGCCGCGGGACCTCACGCTGCCGTTCACACGCACGCCATTGGGCAACCTGCACACGTCCTCCACGCCGTTCTTGGGGTCGTGCTTGAGAAGCTTGTCCCTGAGGCCGTCCCCGGAAGCGGCGGCGGCCTCCACCCAAGGGAATCCGGGGCCCGTGCCCATGAACAGGCCGGGGTCAAACCATGAGGCCGGTGATCGGTTGGCGCCCTTCGCCGGCCTGCCAGCGCCGACGCCTGGGGACGAGCGATCTCGTGCGGGTCACGCGCGGACAGCCCAAACGCCCGCAATCTTATCAACGAGGCACGGAGCAGATTCCCGCTCGCGCTCTCAAGACCCTCGCCGAGGGCTTGGCGATCGAGTCGTGACCAGTCAGCGATGTTTAGTTTTTCGGGCGTAGGCTGACGTCCGGGCTATAGCTAGGGCTATAGTCCCTTTATTTTTAGTTCGATCGCAGCCGGCAGTAAAGAATCCACAAAAGAAAACGGGCGCTCTGAGGATACACTTTTGCCGCCTCTTGAGTGGTTCAATCGGATCATCAGCTACGGACGTACGTAAAATTGGAACAAAGTATGAAGCAACTATAGACCCAGTGGCGTACCAACTTGTTTTTGAGTGGGGGGGGGGGGAGGCGGTGCCCTTGGTATCCCATGGGCGCCGCCGGCCAGTGTTCGCCTTGCCCAGTGGCGGCTGTTTCAGGGGGACGGGGGGGGGGAGCAAAACACAAGCCTTGTCCTCCCCCCCCCTGTTCTGAGAAGTGGGGGAAAGTGCCCCCTTGCCCCCCAGTTGGTACGCCCATGTATAGACCTTTCTAAAAACTCGCCTTCTGCGCGCTGCCATCTTTGATTTGCTGGGCTGTGGAACGCCTACTGAGCATGTGCTGTAGCTCTGTCGTGCTGTAAATCAGACGTAGCGCATGCGTCCGCAGCTCCGTGACTCAGCATTTTTCGCCGGTTGATAAGCGCCGGAAATGACTATAGACAAGCTGCTATTCGGTGTAACGACACTGACGCCATATTTGGTGCTTAAAATTATCATTTGCCGGTTACCTGAAGCTTTATCTGAAATTGCCGGAAATTGGTTTCCGCTTTCACAAATGTTACAACAAAACAATTGTCCGCCACAGAGCGAAACAATATCTTCTGAGCTTCCTGACATTGTATCTAAATCCCTGGAAGTCATTGTTTGTTTTTAAACGGTAATTTAGCCAATAGAGCTTTTTCAAAGTCCGCGCCAACGCCTGTTTGCCATTGTTTGATCACGTACTCCGAGGATGTAGTGGACACGAGTTCTGCGTCAGCGTTCGGCGAGGACTCGGACCCAATCACGCGCTTCGTGACCAAGCAATGGCGGCCGCCAATGTTGCTCGACGGACTTTTGAAAAGGGTCTATTGCAACGTATGAGCGTATGTTACAATTGACCCCGTAAGTGATTACGTCACAACATGGCGTCTGGGTCCAAACAAACCGTTGCTAGGGACGTTGCTATGGACTAATGCATGGAGACTCCACATGAGGCTAGATTTTTGCTTACACGTAAGTAAATAATATTTTGCAAGCAACCTAACTTCTTGATATCTATTTACGAAGATGTTCTTGTCGTCTCAGTGTCACATTGCAACAATGAAAGCCATTTCTGAAGTATTACACTCCGCTTTGCTTTGGTAGCAGACGACACGATAGATTTGCAGGCCTCTGTTGCAGCGACCGTCTTCATTGAATTGCGTCGGTAAACGAGCGACAAACACAAGTCCGTTGCCATGGCCGTAAAGGCCTCCGCAATGTGAGCTTTTTTTCTGTGAAGAACGCAGCTTAGTTTAGAGGGGTTGAAATGCCATAAAATCAAACCACGTCATGCAGATCAGTTACGACGGCGACCTGAAAAGCATTGCCGGCGTAGTGCAGGCCAACATGAGAAACAAATCGTACGCCGTCGAGGTAAGTCGTTTATTATTATTATTATTGAGGTTGTCAGGTTATTAAAGAATCACATGTCTATCGCGATTTCGCAGTAATCATCACAGGGATGGTTACAACCAGGTACGAAGCACCTTGGCAGAGCGCGAGACCGCAAACAAAGTTTGGGATGTCAACCGATCGCTTGAAGTGCTTTTCTCGTGGGTGCAATGCGATCTTTTAGCAGACGATCATCTCGATCGACACCCGGACCTTCGATAAACCATATTTTGCATCGCACCCCACTGTGAATTCTTGTAAGTGCCTGAAACTCATTATATTTCAAACAAATGCAATATCAGAATATCGTCTTTATTCACACGATTCAAACGACGGCGCCGGTATTGCCGGCCGGCGTGTGGCAGACGGCATATTTCTTTCATTCATCGTCTGCTGCGGGCATCTTGAGGACCGGAAGTCGCAGTCGTAACTATTTCAGAAACAAGCGATTACCGGCACACTTCTGTCGAAACATATATGACATTCAAGCTTTCTATATCTGTGATATTTAGAAGTTTAGATCTTACTCCTGAATTTTGAACCGTCGAGTTTTCGTAGCGAAACCTAGTCACATGTATTTGTCCATAACAATTACCCTAGCAACGGTTCGTTTGGACCCACGAGGTCACACTTACGGAGTCAATTCGCATATCACATCACCGTACGAAAGGGCGATGTGATACTTCATAACAAATAATTGCTAACAAGTCACTTTTTCGTTTGAAGAGCACATTACTATTAGTCTATACACCCTACCAAATAATTATGTCGACTGTACAAATGCAGTGTGCTTGACGATGGGTGCGCTTATGGTTAAGATTCTAGAAAGACACAAGTGAACATTCATAGCTCGCAAACTCAACACTATTTACATTTAAACATAGTTGTAAACCCGAGACTGGAGATAGGGACAAGGGACGAAAACACGGAACGACACGGAGGACGCCTCAATATTTTTCGTATGTTAATTTTAAAAATATGTGTTGTATTAAAACAAACACACCTAAATTAACGATTACAAAACTACGACTGCTTGTTTAGCATGACGGCTCAAGGGTATGGCTGACCGCACAACATCGGGACATCTCAATTTAGATTTCTAAGGAAATAATTGTTATTATGATCTTAATTTGAGCAGAGAGACTCCTAAAAAACGCTCTGCGGTGAGTTTTTTTATATTTTTTATTTTGTATTCCATAGTAAAAATACGTTTCCAATTCTTGCAAAGAAGCACGAGTCGCGTGCTGTGCCAAAAGTTTAGGCACTGCAAATATCGCCTAATTTTTCTAACTCCCCATTGCGAAAACAAATAATACGATTTAAGCATTAAAATAAAATACCACTTCAGAATTGCCCGAAGTGTAGGTTGTCGCATATTATATACGCGAAGAATTAGTCGCTTGAAATCAAATTAGAGCCGCGTGTTTTTCTCCAAATTTCATATTAAACACGAAACACTACTTTTAACCCTACCATGTTTTCTCTTTAGTAAGCATAGTGAGCGCCAGTCCCGCATCCTTTCGAAACTGAAGCACAACGTCGGTGCCATCTTACGATTGCACCGACGTTGTGCTTTATTTTTAAAAATTCGCCGAGCTTTGATTGGCTTTGATTGGAAGGATAATGGGTAGGCCTGAATGCTAGATGCCTTAAAATCTACCCACTATTTTTTTTTCAATCACCCAGTAAGACCTTGGCGTTCTGACGTCATCGCAACCCCTGTTCAAGAAGCAGACAAACTTGCTCTCCGTATACTTTAGCGTCCACCCACTAATTCCAGTCGGAGCTCGGCTCTCTGGCATCCCTACGCACTTTCGTCTCATACCCTCCCTCAATTTCTACCCGTATACCGTATGAGTGTCAAGCGAACTCATACGGCATCCACTAACGATGAAATCGATATACCAGGCCTTTTCTTTTAGGTGACATTGAAAGAGCTCCACGACGCGCAGCGCAAGTAGTCATACGCCAGGTTTCCATCGCTGGATTAGCTGGGATGTCCACTAGCCTCCTATGCGCTCTATGGTAAGATAAAACGGAGTATTGGCGACTCCAGCGAAATCGACGCCGCGTAGCGGGAACGCCAGAAGCTCAAGAAAGGACACACACCACGGCGCACTATAGGAAAGAACACTCACTCCAGACACACGAAAAATAAAGCGAAATTCAAACAAACAGCGCGGTTTGTTTGAATTTCGCTTTATTTTCGTGTGTCTGGAGTGAGTGTTGTTTTTTATAGTGCGCTGTGGTGTGTGTCGTAATGTGCAACCAACTCGCCCAAGCTGCTACGTTATCAAGAAAGGAGGTCGTTTTGACTCTATCGTCTGCTGTCGCTCGTTCTTGTATAGGCAGCATAGAAACAAACGTCGTTTCCAGTAGTTATTTTTATGATTCCGCCGTGTCATCCCTACGCACTTTCAAGAAGATGGTTTCTACCGTCAAAAAATCGCTTTGATTTTATATATAACACCAATTTTACGCTGCAGTGCAAGAAATTGTGGTGGTCCGCGTGCTGAACGACGAAAACGACCTCCTTTCGTCCGCCATGTTGCCTGACCAGCGCGCCCCCTATAGTTCGCTGGAGTCCCGCATAGATTACCGCCGCCGATGTCTGTTACGAATTTCGCGCCACAACGAGCAACTCATTATCTTGCCGGTATTTACGACGCTACGCCTCTATTTATAGCGGGTCGCATTTCTCTTTCTGGGCGACTTTCATGAATAGAAGGCGATCGCCTCTCGCTGGAGTCTGGGCGTACACAACTCACCGATGCCGAACGTCGCCCTGTTTACTTTGCTGGCGTGGCCCACGGGGAGTGCGTTGCGCCTCGTCTTGGACTCCGTTCACCTCTAAGCTGAGACTGCAGTGGAAGCTACGTGTCCGCTGGACCAATCAGCCGCCTCCCTCTTAGCCCCTGAGCCGGCTCCCTACGCGGGGGTATGGGCGGAACCGTGATCACGTGGCGAAAGAGAGACGTTTGACTGGTCCAACCAGGGCGTAGCTTCCACCGCAGTTTCAGCTTAGGGGTGAACGGAGTCTAGTGTGTCTTCGCGGGAATCCGCTAGTGTATTTTTGTTCTTACCGAGGAGCTTCCGACTGTCTCGAATGTGATAGAAACCTCTGAAGCGGAAAGGTCGCTTGTTTGTTGCTGTCTGCTCTTTATTTATTTTCTTCGTGGTAAGAAAACAAGGAACGGTTGATTTCAAAGACAGACACGTTCAAGTTGTTTGTTTCTATGTCGAACTGGTTTACTGTTTGTTCGATCGTTTCTTTTCGTGCTCGATGTCAGTGACTCGTTGGAGTGGATGGAATCTATATACTCTATTTCATTTTATGTTGTACCGCAGCTGACGCTACGAGCCACCCCAGCAAAATCCAGATCTTCGAGGGTATCACCTGACTAGTCGCTCCGCACGTTACTCTGCCTCTCCTGATGGTCACGTGACATTTATGCGCCACTAAATCGGCTCCAATTGCTCGTAGCGTCCGTTGCGCTCCATCGTAAAGCCTTGCTGTTGTAAACGAAACCCTTTCCGCGAGCTTTTGTCAGTTCGCATAATCGAAGACAATCCGCGACTTTACAGGGTGTTAAAAGCTTGGTTTCGGTTGTGAAGCGTTTAAGGTTTTGTTGTAGTTGCTTCAAACGCGCAATTGATGCGCGTCGTCTCACACTGCAATACGTTTCTAATTTCCGATTTTCCTCGCGAATATTTGAGCGATACTGCATTTTTCGTTAGGTAAGTGAGGCGAAAGAATGAAAGGAAGGTGGCACATAAATGGAGTCGATTATTCAACCATGAGAGCAGCTTCACTGATTCTACTTAGACCATCAGTGTAAAACGGGGAGTTTTAGTTGTTCTCGTGCAAATTTGATATCCTTAATAATCTGCAATTGTCATCTAAATGCGTATAACACGCCATAATCAACTGAAAAAAAAATAGTTATTTTTTTTGCCTGGTATGGCGACACAGTATAAGCGTAACTTCCGAATTGTTTTTGGTATATAATAATATCGATGAATTTTAAGAGCGCCGAAATCAAAGGGAAACCCTACAAACGTGCACGCACCAACGTCTGTGCCAAAATTGGTCAAAAACAATAAACTTATCAGAAAGACGGAGAATTCTTTAACAGGAATTTGGTTGCCAGTTATCATGTTTCAGACAAACCGCAAAGCTGTGAATGGCAGGGCCAAGAGGCACTTGAAGACAAAAGCGGGCTCGCCGATCCCGCTTCGCCTCAGCCTCTGTCGCACGAAAACTCGCGTCGGCTTGCCGCTTCTTGCGCCGCATTTCGGCCAGCCGAGCTAGGCGCTGCTTCTGCTCCTCTGTCTCGTTAGCCCGCCTCGCACGCTTAGCAGCGGCATCCGCTGCCTGACGCTGCTTTCGCTGTGCACCGGTTTCCCGCGCGCGCATTGGCTTCCGCCCCGTGACGTCGACTCCTTCTCGCCTTTATCCTTCACCACTCTCCTCCTCTCTACGCGGCGAGCTTCTCTTTCCACTGTCTTGTCCGCAGATGTTTTGGTCCAAAATAACGTGGTTGCCGTTCTTCACTCCCTCTACTCCTGACTTTGGCGATCTGTGTCTTTTACATGCTGACCTAACACGAACACTAAACTCAGGGTGTGGATATATATGGCACAGCCAAGAAGACCCATGACAGGACGGGAATTTCAGTGAACTGCACGAAGAAGGAGAACTTTCAGAAAACGTTCCAGTAATGGCGGAATCACTGAGACCAAGGAACCGAACTGAGACGGATAGTGGTAACTAGAGGAGCAAGGTAGTCTGTCATTTTTTTTCTGTCAAGTTTGAAACTTTTGGATATCACGGCGTATGAATTTTGCTGCCCATAAGATGTAGTCTATGCCTGACACCACCCCCGTGAAAACTAACACGGTAGAAACCTTTTTCAAACCTAAATAGAAAAACTTTTCACAAGGCAGAAGGGAAAAAGAGTCAAGTTGAAGATACGCTAGCTTCAGGTTATATCTAGATCGACTTTTGAAAGACACTGAGAAGTTACACTTTTGAGCAGGAAACTAATATCTTTGTTTGTTTGCGCCACTAAAACAAAATCAAACAAAAGCCTCGACAAGCACGTATAGCTGTAAAAAGAGAAGGGAATGGCAAGAAACAAAAAACGACAAATAGTTTAGTCTGCTCTGTTTGGTGTTGCAGCCGGTAAGAAGCAAAAACCATTTCAAAATTTTCGATAAAGTCTACACGGAGAGCGACGCCATACGTTGATGTAGTTATATATTTGAAAAACTCCGAAAAATTGTCTGCCGAGAGAGTGAATGATACGTTAAAGGTGTATAACGAATGGTACATTACTCCCGGTATGGCAGTGAAAAATACCGGTTGCCAACATTTTCCCAGATCCTTCTGATTCGTTTTTTTTCTCATCTCATCGCAACAGTTGCTTTCGCTGTTTTATAAAGTACATCTACTTCGGAAAAGCACGCCTGCTTTGTTTTAGCACACAACGCGAACGCCACATTCAGGTTGATTAAAAGTTTTATATCGAATTAACAAAATGTGCGAATTGCATGATGTTTACGGGTGTAAATGGATACATTACCCATCTATACTAAGAAGTATAGAACGTTTTGTACTTAAAGTAAAACTGAAAGTGCGCTTTTAAATAATATTTTTTTTACTCCAAGTACATTTTCAGGAGATGTTTGTGCACTTTATTGAAGTACATTTTTCTTTGAAGATATAAGGAAAAAATTATGAGAGCTAACTTACAATATATTTTTCGAGTTATGCTTGTGACAAATGGTTCAAACGACAACACGACCGGTTGACAAACCATCAGAAAGAAGACTTCTTTCTCAAGTCGAATATCTCCTTGTTGCTTTCCCTTACTATCACCATCAATTTCGTTGCACGGGATGTTTGGTATGAACAAGTGCGTACCAAGAAAGATTGCACTAAAGCAGTTTTGGTGTGTTACTATAAAATAACGTTGTGTTTGAAGTAGTTTTGCCAAACGCATTTATTATTATTTATTTGCGTTTTTGTGTTACGGTGAGTCTGGTACAACGGTAGGCACTAAAGAAAATAAAATGTATCACGGGAAGTCTCTATTTCTATTGCCAATAAAACATGTGTCAAGTATGAAATTGATCATGTTTCCAAATGAAATATGAAAATATTCTGCATTTTAAAGTCATACAACCAATGATAATGAGCAGTGTTTTTATTTTTTATTTGCTTTATTTTTGTGGGAACACTCGATTGTCCATAAAAGCAGACTCAAGTTTTTAAGTAATACAGTACAAAAAAATCTTAACATTTTAAGCGATGCTTTTATCAAAGAACCAAAATCAAAACCGTCTCGGCCTTTTTTTCTTTTTCAGCATCATCCGGGTTGTGATCAGTCCATTTCGTACTTTTTTTTTAGAACGCAATAGAACGCAACAGAGAGTAGACGGTCCGCAAAAGCATAATTTCGACAGATACTCACCGTGAAAGCAAATCATGTCACCAATTAATGCGTTATACTGCGTGTCCCAAATAGCGGCCAGGCTCTTTAAATCGACCGCGAAAATCGGTTTCTCAACCTATCGCGTTCCGATTTCGTACAGCGTTGGCCATAGGTGGTGCATTTTTCTATAAAATTCGCAAAGAGCGAACTTACCTGAGAACAAAGTAAACAAGGAAAAAGGCTTAACTCCTATGGAAACGCACCGGTGGCTTCGCTGCGTTTCCATAGGAGTTAAACCTCTTTCTTTTTTTACTTTTTCTCAGGTAAGTTCGCTCGTTGCGAATTTTATAGAAAAAATGAACCACCTGTGGCCGACGCTGTACAAAATCGGAACGCGATAGGTTAAGAAACCGGTTATTCGCGGTTGATCCAAAGAGCCTGGCCGCTATTTGGGACACGGGATAGTAACATCTTCAAAGAGAAATCGCACATCCCACTTAAATTAGTAAATTGATGAGGTGAAATTAATCGATAATTTGACAGAGTATAGAAGTTGTCGTAGTTGCTTAAATATTTGAAGGTTTCAGTGTCAATAAACGCGGTTCTCACAAAGTACATACGCGAGTATTAGCATTTTAAACAAAAGAATATATCACAGTTGTGAACAGGTAGATCGACTGAATCTGATTTCAATAAAACATATTGTGGCAGCGTCCTCGCAACTAAGTAATCGTTAACAGCACGCCCCAGTTTCGCAAATGTTTACCACTTCGTGTCTCCCATACCTGTTGCAGCTATTTTATTCCTTGGTGGATAGCAGACTTCTTTTTAAAGCGATAGCTCTAAGGAGCCCATGTCGCGCCGGCCTCGGTGGCATGCCAGAAGAGCCGGTGGCGTCCCAGAAAAGCCGCGAAAATCCTGATTGGTCGATAAGGTCATGACGTTACAGCCACATGACCTCGCGCGGGAATGTCAAGCCACAACGCTCACGTGAAACGTGACGTGACGCGTGTAATGAAAGTGATCAAAACATGTCATGCAATGCGAATTAAAGGTCGCCGCATGTCTCAAAGGATTTCACTTTAGGGAGTAATTCATATGCCTTAAAGGAAACATTTGAAGAATTTTTCTTTTAAGGCCAGACACGCTACCGACTAGGCCACACAGACACGCTTGCACGGCTTAGGAACAAGCGGGGGCTTATATGTGTAGCTATCGCGTTCCACTCTTGAAGGCGAAGCTTAAGCGCCCTCCTTTAATTTCTGCAGGCCGCCCCCCCCCCGTGTCATGCACCTTTAGAGACATCGATGACGTAAATGACTTGTTCGGTGGCACGACCACGCGCAAAATTCGCTTAGAAAAAAAATACAGGTTATTCTGAGAGGTCAAGAAGATAAATCCAAAGCAGTTGTTCCCTCATCCCCGAAAGCTAAATAAATATCATCTAAACCCCAAAAGGGCGTGCGGCCGTAAAGCGGTTTCGAGGAGGCTACGCTACTGCGGGGTCAGCCCCGGCTTAAAGTGGGACTGCAAAAAAACGAATAAAACCAAAAGCTGCTTTGAAAGGCAGTGTCAACCACGAACATTCAGTAACGACATTAGTCTAAAGCGTCCGATAATGACAACATGGATTTCCAGAGGTAGGACGGGCTGAATAGGTGCATGTGACCCTTCTGATCCTTTTGAGCGCGTGATTCTCACTTAAATTCTTGCTTTGAACACCCGAAAATATTTGGGGCGTTCATATATTCATACCTGGATGCTAATTCCAACAATTAGGAAGATCGCGCATGGTTGTTGCACGTTCTTGTCGTTTCGGTTCCCTATTGGTTCAGACCTATGACGTCATCAACAATAGAAAATGTGCTCAATATTCTGATGTGCAAAATACATCAGAGGTCTTCCTTATTATATTGTTAATGCGTTTTAGAGTCCCACACAATAATTCCAGCAAACGCGATAAAAAATTAAAAGGAAAATGGCCAGAAACGTTTTTAACCATAAAAGCCTAGATAGCGGAAGGCATATGCGCTATTCTCAATTCCATTAATCCCCGCAAAATTGCTACCTGGCTTCCAGATGTGCGGTGCGCACGATGAAGACAAACGATTATTAATGACTTCAGTGCTAAACAATATAAATGGGACAGGGGCCGGGAACGAGGAACAAATTAATTGAACTCGGGGCATGCAAAAATAAAAAGTAAAGACTCGAAAGAAGCCTGAAATATTGTAAACCAAATTGATACCTGTCTTTTGCGGAAGGTATACTACAGTGGGGAGGACGATATATCATTCTCAGTTTTACCTCTGCTCCCCGATTGAAGGCCAAACATCGACGAGTTATCTGCACTAATTATGCGCCTCCTGCGGGTCAGCTGACTTTGTTAGAGAGCATCCGTGTTAAAGCGGAAAAATATAGACTTTTCGAAGATTATGCGAAGTCTGTATACTTTGCTCCTTAAAGACCGAATCCAAAAGGACATGTCCCCGTTAAAAAAAAGAAGAAACCTTTTGGTGGAGTTTTTATAGGGAGTATTCACTGGCGGCCATAGATGTGTGCGCGAATGCTGAGCGCGTGCTAAAGGCGAGCATCCACAGTTCTTTTGCAACGTGCATTCCGCACCATCAAGAGTGTCGGTCTTAGCAGCCTATTGATGTGAGCTCGTTCTGAGCATGGGCTCTAAACAACACCCACAAATATGGCGTCCAATGAATACTCCCTATTAATAGAACTAAGCACGCGTGCTTTGTGCTCTAAAGCCGGGGTCGCACTGCTTGTTCATCGATACAAAAGACAGTCTGCAAACACGACTCACCGCGATATCCGTGGTTCGAATGCCCCGTGCCAAGTTTCCTCCTTGAACTCACTGCCATGCGGCACTCGAAGAACGGATCCCGCAGTGACTCACGTTCGAATCTGCATGCAAACTGTCTCTTGCATGATGTGTATGCAGTATGACCCTTAATGAAGGCTGCGGTCCCACGGCGGCCATCTTGAACAAGGCGTTAGTTCAACCAATAGATGGCGACACGCACCCGTGGGGTGGCCGAAACATTGGTTCACGGTGGGATGGCTCGAGCACCATCACGTTCCCCTCGTGGCCTTGCTCGCGCCGCTGCCAGCTGTGCTCAGCTGGCTCAATAGCGTGGCCCAGCAAACGAATGTATGCGAGAATTTCAGGCTTTGTATAAATTGTTCTCTGATATAGGGAGATGCGGTTCAGCGGTTGTCACGGGCTTTCGCAATAAATCTTACCAAGAAGGAATCAATTGTTGATTGACGTGTCAATACTCTTTCAATGAAAACTTCTGCAGGGATGCACGCTCAGTAGACTCAATCTTCCAAGACATCAGTGGAAGCGGACGTCAAGTAAACTGCTTCGCAATTTACGGTACTTACCTCACCATTATAATGACGACCGAAAAGTGACATAACGAAATATTGTGTTTCATGGGATCCGGAAGATTTTGTAAAGGTTGTTACATTATAGTTCCCAGAAAACAAACGCCGTTGCAATATTTTCGAAAGTACCGATATAATGTTGTAAGTACAGCTTCGGAGGAGTATGATGAAAACCATCAGAATAAATAGGAAGACGTTTATTTGCAATGAACACGCTATGAATGAACGGCGTTTAGCGACGGCAAGTTATGAGCGTATGGGAATTTATAAGTTCACGTGATTGCTAACTATGGACATGCGGACAATGACGACCTGTTTTGTCGGGAGATGGAGTAGCGGTGATGACCTGATATCGGACGAATCGTGGCAGACGAACAAGCAAGTTTCTTCTCAGCGAATGGTAAGCGTCCAGGGTCAAGCACAGCACGTGGCTACCGACGTTGTCGACGTTTCGAACACTTACCACTTTCGACAAAAGTGCTGGCACATCAGCTAACTTTGTGGAAAGAGTCGAAGGCTTCCTCGAGTCCAGCGCCATCATGAACTGTAACTGAAAACGATCCACTCTTCACTCTGTGGGTGGCGAAACGTATCCGCATCTGCGGAGTCATGGTCGATGCGTACTCTAAGTGGTTGGAAGTTTACACGATGCCTGCCACGACGTAAAAACGCGTCATAGACGTTCTACGCTCTCTTTTCCCTACTTTTGCCCTATCAAAAATACTTTTCTCTGATAACGCGCCAAATCTTGCTTCAAATAAAATAAACAAGCCCCCCCCCCCCCAAAAAAAAAAAATGGCATCAGGCATCACATTAGTGCACCATACCATCCTGCAACTAACGGGCAAGCAGAACAGTGGGTGTGCGAAACGAAAAAAGCCCTCTTAATTGAAGCTTACGGAAGAAGCAGTTCAGTGAAGAATCGCCAGGTTCTTGTTCCAGCAGCACGCGACGGTTTCATTTTACACGGTAAAAACACCCGCCGAAACAATATGTTCGGCGGACGAAGAAGCCACACCGCTCGATCTCATATGATACTATGGCCATGAATGAAGATCGAGAGACTCCCAGATCGGGAGTAATGGCAGATTATTCGGTCGGACAACTTGTGTACGTGAGGAATTTCAGCGGAAGTCGGGCCTTCCATGTAAAACTTGAGTAAAAAAGGCTCTATGTTGGTTGACAAGAAGGTGTCATCCCTCTGAAGACGTTGGATATCAATGCCCTTGAGTGTAAATATAACGAAATCACAAAACTCTCTTTGTGTATTGTGTAACTGCCCTTGTATTTGGTAGTAGAGGCTATGGTGGTGATTTGGACCTTTCACACCAGGCTCCTATTTCTTATTTTTCGCCTCATACTCCTTTGCGGTTTCAGTAGTCTTCAAGAATCTTTTGGAACGGGGACAATTTACGTCAATGAGGCCATTTGTTCCAAGTAGTCAATCAGGGAATGCTGCTAGAAATCCGTCCTTTATATTAACGAATAAGCCGCACTTCTGCACATTGCAGTTTTCCTGTTCCACGTACAGTTGTAAAGCAGCATCCTCATTGATTCTACCATATTCTGTTGCGGGTGAAGAAAGGTCTTTGGGTACACGATACTTGAAACAAGTCTGGCACTGTACGTTGTGGTTCGACACCCACTAATATCGTCGTCCTTATAGAGCCTGATAATTTAATCATTACTTCGTCACCTCATATTGCTCTTCATCAACAGTAAGTACAATAGGCTACCGCCATATTTACAATTCAAGAATTGAAAAATTGAGTCGTTCAGTCCTTCAATATGTTTATTAATTATATAATGTTATTACGTTACATTACCTCGAGACGATCGACGTCCATCGTCGATCTTCAAATACTTATATAAGGGGGGGGGGGGCGATCGGTGGCCGAGTGCATGTCTAGCGCACACCAGCTCGGAACACGTGGAGCGAAAGCTCGCGCTGCAGAACCCACCCCGCCCCTGCCCGTTTCGATGTGGAAGAGCATCATACCGGCGTATGGTCGTGTATCACTACTGCGTGGTGCACGTTAAAGACCCCAGGTTTGCGGTTGTACCGCACTGGCTAAATTGCTCATGTACACCTGAGACACCAGACGCCCACTAAGGCAGACTAACTTCCGGCTGTATAAACATACACACAACAATTTGCAATTAGACGCACAATCACAAAGAACACAGCGTGTCACCTCTTTTTTTTTACCGTCTTTTTTTTAACCAGCGCAAGCTCGCGCGTTCTCTCTTTTGAGACGGTTAGAACTAACGTTGATTAGAAACAGTCGCACATAAAACCCGCGTTTCTCCTACCCGGCCGCTTCCTCCTCTCATTATGTGTAGGTGGTTAAAACTAAATAAGCTATAATAATGGTGTATTATTCATATTTAGTTTCAGTTTCAGTCAGGGGAAAGGAGGTTCGCGGGAAGTAGGGCCAATAAATGAGCTGCGCTTAGAGTATCGGCACTCTCTTTTTCGACAGTGTTGTGGACGCCGCCATTTTGGTGCTTGTGCAGAGCCAACGGTAGAGCAGGCGCAACTGCCGATCGTCATGATTCAAAATTGCGACTTCCTCAGCATTAGATTCGGTGTTAGGAAGCTCATGTAATATTGCTTTGCTTTGTCGCAAACTGTTTAATGTGGAGGACGGAAAAGCGTTTCTTGTGATTTCAGATACAGCTTCAAATAACTGGACACCATGATTTTAAGCCACAATATGGCCAAGTGTCGCTACTCTGAAGCGTAGCTTATTTAATGACACTATTCATGCCCTTGTTCAAGAAGCTTGTAATACCTGGAGGGTCCATGACGTGAGCCCTGTGGATTCCACAAGCCACTACCTTTTGACACCTGCCTCTTCCTCATTGTTCCCGCTAGTGCCAGTAAATTAGCTATGCTTCAGAGTAACGACACTTGGCCATATTGTGGCTTACAATCATGGTTGCCAGTTATCCGAAGCTTTATCTAAAATCACAGGAAACGCTTTTCCGTCCTCCACGAATGTTTAAACAACCCGCGACAGAGCCTAGCAATATTGTATCAGCTTCCTAGCACCGCATCTAATGCAGAGGATGTTGCACTTTTGGATCATGACGATCGGCAGTTGTGTTTGCTCTGCGCAAGACCCAAAATGGCGGCGCCCAAAACAATTTTGGGGAACGGAGTGCCGATACTTTAAACGCAGCTCATTTAGTGACTCTAGGCATGAAGTGAACTCGGGTGTATTCTTTCCCTCTTCGTCTTTATCGTTTATTGATTTCAATTATATCGAATAATGAACACTTTATATCACGCTACGCTTGTGTAATTATTTCTCTTAGATTTATTAACCTGACCCAGTACTTAAACCGTTCATTTATCGATAGTAAATCTTCAAATATATTTTCTAAATGTGAAGGTGAAACGACACGGAGATTGATGATGATACAGACGCCAACGCCGCCCTCGAAAATTGTTTGAACTTGGAAATCAGCAGTTTTGTCTGCCATCCGCCAGGTAGCACAACAAAACACCCAAACAGTTTTTAATTGTTTTTAAAATTAGCTAAGCTCTACAACTATCAAGAAACCAAAGCAAGATCATTGGGAAAATCTAATACATCGCAATGTATATCTATTCCATAGAATAAATGTTATTAGATGCCAATAAATCTGTTTGATGTCCAAAAAAGATGTGCGTCAAAAACAGGTAAGTTTGAAGGGCTCCCGGAGCGTTATGACTTTGAAAATAAAAAAAGCCACCGTCCACCTCTTGGGCAACTATTGTAGTTCTAAATGTTCTAAACGATTTTACCATGGTTTAATTATTTACTCAGCGGCATTTGAATTACGATGACTCGAAGCACAAAAAAGTGCTACGTTTGATATAGAATATCTAAACAAAAAAATATTACACAACATTAATTTTTTTTCTGCATATTACCAAATATAATCACTACATCTGTAGCTAATTTCATTGCCCTAGCGCTTGCCATTAAAAGTATATTTGTGCTGAAAAATGTCAATTTTAGGGCAATATTTGGAGAGCTGTAAAAAACAAAGTAGTGCAAATACCAAAAAAGTATACCGTTACATTCTGCTCCGACATCATCTTAACAAAACTGCTCTATTGGAACCGTGTTATCTTTAATGAATCGTTCGTAAAACATGAACCAGCGGAGCAAGTGAGGGTCCGCGCCATCATATTCACAACGCTACAAATGCGCATGAACAGTATAAACCAATACATACATAATATCAAATGAAAGAGGATTGCATTGCCTTTCGAATGACATCAATCCCACAAAACAGTGCTTAAAAGGAGATGAGTAATGACCTACCAAAAAGTACCTAAACTGCCACATTCAGTGGGACCGTGGCCTTAAGTGACGGCACAAGCTCCCGCTTACAGAGCAAAGCTCTAGGGTACGATCATCAAAACGTTCCTATAATACCATGTGGCGTGTTACAACGGCCAGATTGGTGCAAAGGCTCGTAGCAGTTTTGGCTCGCATCTTTGGACCACAGACGAAGGAAAAGATGGGCAAGACCGCGATTCATAGCGGTGTGCGCGTGGCACCTGGTTTACGTTAAAGTATTTAACAGCCTTCAGGGCGATAGTTCGTTTTCATTATAAGTCCAAACGCAGCCGACGCTACCATCTAATGCGACTACTTATAAACAGCGTCAAAAACGCAAATCACTAGGCCTTTTTTGTTTATAATTGGTTCAGCGATTACAGAACAGGTACAGAAACCTGACGAAGACCACGATTAGAGCGGTTTTGATGTTGTCTGATTCGTACCTTCAGCTCGTAGTGTCGGCAGCGTCTGGGGCGTGAAACAGAAGTATAGGAGGCATGCGGCGGTATTGCGTTTTAACGAGGGGACTCTCGCAAATAGAGGTAGTTCTACATATGTATTTGCACACGGAGATGTGTACATCGGTTTCGAAAGGCGTTCATTTTGTTTACTCACTCAGCATGGTGTGACAATATGGTTCTTGACATTCCATGACGATCACACCAGCAGCCCCTACTCCCCGCGAAAGAGAAGAAATCATTACGAACCTGGCCCTAGCGTGCCAAAAAGAAAACAAACAGCGAAGAAAAGAGAAAGGGAGAGAAGAAAAAGAGAGGTATGAGTCGCTTTAAATATTGCACCATGCAAATTCTTAGAACTGAAATCTTCACAAAGTGTGGACTACCGCAGCATGACCCCTGCGCACAAACACAATTCAAGGTGCTGGCTGGAGTTCCGAGAAAAGACATAGCTAGTGTCACCCTCTAAACAAGAAATGATAAATAAGAACAATAAACACAAAAAGATGGTGTTGAAATCCGAGTGCCCGTGCATGACTGTTCCACTGGGTCACTTCATTTTGGCTACAAACAACACAAAATGTTAGCCACTACGCAGTCTACTGAGCTGCTTTCAAACTACTAGTATAGTAGTTCCAATGAACTGTAGCCACTACCAGGTTTAATCATGAGCCACTAATACCGCATTCACACGACCGTAAAGGTACCTTTAGCTAAGGAACCCTCTATTCTCTGCGGCCAATCAATTAACGATCTACCCAAGAGCACGGGCTGATTCGCCGATAGGAAAGGGACCTATGTTAAAGGTACCTTTATGTTGACCATGTGAATGGGGTGTCTAGAACACCACGCGTGCTTACCTATACGATCCGACATGAACATCGGAGCTTGCGCGCCCGTCGAAGCAATATTAATTATTTTTTAATGGGCCCGTGATTGATTTCGGCGACTCGTAGCTTTGACTTTAGTCTGTTGTAGTGTGAAACAAAATATAGATCGACAAACGCTGTTAGCGCCGACCGAAAAAAAAAAATCTTTTGCCGACCCCGAGCAATTTTCGGCAGAACCACCCGATCACAAAGTTTGTATTGACCTGTTGTACACACTACAGCGACCCTGATGAAGAGCGGTCCCCGCTCAAAGCGTCGTAATAAACTTCGATAGTACTGACTCCGACAGTATGCATATTTGATATATATATATATATATATATATATATATATATACGTGTGATAATTTTCTGTTTCTTCCTTCCTAGTTCCTCTAATATTTTCAACATCAATTTTTTTTAAAAGAATGCCTACAAATGCAATAAATAAACAACAACAACAAAATCTATGTGTAGAATATTGTCACAACCAAGCCCGATTACGCGAACACAATTTTTCTCTTCACTTTTTGCGCGTAGCTTAGAATCCCGCCCCTTACACTATACTTAAAAACACACGTGCGTTTACTTTTTTGCACAACAGTCGGACAGCCAATCACCGAAAATTATGCAAGCAGCTCAGCGAATGACGATGCCGAAACATATGTTTAGACCAAAAAATGCAGTCTGAGTTCTGACATTAAGCAATGCTAATGTCAGAACTCGGACTGCGGTTTTTGGTTCTAAACATTTGTTTCGGCGATGCCATTCGCTGAGCTGCCCCGTTAAGTTGTGGTGATTGACTCTCCGAGTGTTGTGCGGGAAAAAGTAGACACATGGAGCTTTTTTAAGAGTGCAGCCAACCTCAGGGAGCAACAAATGTCGTCTAAGGACAACCCGTTTTTTGGAGCGCACAGCCCCACTGGATGGACGAGATACAAAGTCAGGATTGAAAATATATTACGTTTGCAAATGCAACCGGCGTCAGCGCACCAATATACTGACAAAGTAACACACCGACACCACGACGACACCGAAAATGACAACGACAGTTCCGCAACCTGATTTTAGTTTTGTAATGTATCTAAATTAATTAACGTTTGCGTTGGTGCGTTTATTATTGTTGTTTTCAATTACTTCAAATTTAAAGAAGCTCTTAATTGACATGGTTCGAGATTGGCCTTTTGTATCAGATCTAAAATATCCGAACTGTCACAAGAGACATAGAAAAAGAAAACGCGATTACTTGAACTTTCCCACAATCAACAAAAGAAAACTTTTATTTTAATGAAACTAAATTATTGATTAGATTTTTGAAATTTAGCGCGACTGAAACTTATATAACCTAAGAGGAATGCGCGTGGGACACATTTACTACTACTTTTTAAGAAAAATAATAATTTAGAGCAGGGGTTTCCCAGGATTCTAATCAAGGGGGGGGTGTCCTAATGGCTCGGGGGGGGGGAGGCGATGCGAGGCGAGGCTAGATAAAATATAAAACTGTTTCTTTTTTAGTCCACTAGCTAAATTACAGACGTCTATTAACCAAATGCTCATACCCGTAATGTATGTTTCCCTTTCTCTATATATACACCTGAGAGGCGGTGTTTTCTACTTAATCTGAAAAAAAAGAAGTTTATTTTTTCCTTTTTTTTTTAGATTCAAGGGGGGGGGGGTGTCCAGGAAAACTAGGGGGGGGGGCATATACCCCCCTTAGGGGGTCTAGGGAAATCCCCGAATTTAGGCACCAGCTCAGAACGTTTTACAGCGGAATAAGTTTTCATTTGTGCACCATAAACGGTTTTCGTGCATTTTCCTGTTATTTTTGTTTCCGTGAAACGAGTCCAGTGACCCAACCTTTTCTTGGAATGCCGGACAAAGAAAGTTTGTTTCAAGCGTGGTGCTAGGCCGAAACACGGCACAGAATGCTGAATAGAAAAACCTACAACACTATAAAAAATCGTACCATGTCTCTATAGTATAGTAACATCTGCGTCAGTGCAGTGGATGCATTTATAGGAGCAAACATCGCGCACCAGGAAGGTCAGTGTCCCCTGCCATCTCGTAACCTTGTCGAGGTAGCACAACAAACGCCGTTTTATCCTGACGACAGTGCAAAATATATATATATAATTTTTTTTTACAACCCGGCAAATTCTACGCAAAATTGTTCGCTCAAAATTATGTTCCTTCAGAGGGCTCTCTGGTGACGCACAACACGTCGAAAACGTGGCTCATAGGATGCATTTGATGGGTCAGAGGTGAGGTGTTGCTTGCTCGCTTTTAGCCACTGCGAGCTTAGGAAACTCATGACGTGGTTTGTTGTGTCTAAGTTTCTGTCTTTGCGATTCCTTCTTAGGCGTCCTTATCTTCTAGTAATGCAACTTTATTGGGTGAGGATCGATAATTAGATTCTCGGAACTCTCCATGCCTGGCGTTTCCAAAGCTGTCTATGATTACTGTGGCTTGAGACCCTTAGCAACATTCATCAAAGTTCTTGACGTTGGTTAAGGTATGAATACTCTCGACAGTTGCGCATGCGCGTACTGAATGCTGCGAACCTTCGAACGCCTTCGAACTCGTTCCAAAAGTGAACAGGGATAAAGGTTGGGTGTCTACCCACTAGGTCTCTTCCTCTCCCTGAATTTCTACCCGTATAGAAAACGATGCATGATTAGCAAACTTGACTTTATAATATAACCCCACGGACAAGGAGAAACAAAATGATGGACAAGACGACACAGAATCTCAATTTTCTACTCTTATTCTTCTCTCGGAGTTTAGAGATTATGACTTTTTTTGCAACCATCTCGCCTGCATACTTTCGCTCCTTGCAATTATCTTCACAGAAGCAAGGCTTTATGTCTAAAACTGAAATTTTGTGTCGTCTAGTCCGTTATTTTATTTCTTCTTGTCTCGGGGTTTAGATTAGGATGTTTCCTAACAAGCTCGCCTTCATACTTTGGCTCTTTGCAAAAGCTTGACTTCCTCGTTGTTTTTTTAATGCGAAAGCATTAAATGTCCCATGGAGCGGAGCCGACGTTGTTCGTAACCGCGAAAAACGGCAGAGGAATTCCCTCCGCGGAACGGTTCTTAAAATGGCTGCGACGCGGCCGATGCGCCCGATAGTTCCAAGGAACGCCACCCCACAGAGCGGCGCTGCTCCCGCGCGCCGCCGCAGCAGTGCACACCCGCCGCTCCCCAAAAGCCGGCCGGCCGGCGTCCGCAGAGGCTGCCCTGCTGGCCTCTGCAGAGGATAGCGGAACGCGCAGCTTGTTGGAATACGCTACGTATACGAATGCTTTAGCATTCCTACACGCGAGCAGTTTTAAGTGTCCTGCTGAATTGTTTTTCTTCTTGCACTTCTTTCTGTTTACCTCAAAGCAAAGTGAAGACACGTGGACCGTCTAGACGGTCTATTACGCGTTCCCAAAGGACCCAAACGACAGGGGCTTTGATATAGAACGCGATGATGCACGGAATCGCCAGAATTACGCAATACTCCTGCGCGCAGTCAGTCCCATATTTTGCCACTTCTGCCGACGACCGTTGCGAGAGACGTCTGCACGACCACACCAAGAGCAGACGAAATCGAAATTGCGAATCCCTTTGTACACACGGAGTCGTCGTCGTCGGTCCCCATTCTAAACGACAGCTTAAGAAAACGTCCGGCCGAAGACGCTCGCACCCGGTTTCTCGAAGCCCAAACACTCCAGTTGGCTCTTACGCAATCTGGGGCTCTGGCTGCAAACGCTTGCGCGTAACCTGACAAAGGAGTCTGAAAAAAAATTACAACAGCCAGTAAAACGTGATTTGAATGTGCATAGCAACAATTGGGGACACTTTTGTACTCGTGAAAGCATTGCCACGTTTTGGAATTTCACTGGCGAGATTTCCTGCGTCTGTCTCTGGACTGGCTCGAACTGGAGCCAAGAAACAATTTCTATACTTTCGCTAAGAACTTCCGAAAATAAATCCTTCCTTTTCATAATCTACAAAACGCGCATTAGTATTTTTTACCACTCTCTTGCAGTCGCAGAAAAAAAGAAATTGTAAAGAGCAAGTAGCGTTCGCCAGAAAAAACAAAAAGACAAGTATAGCAAAAACCTCTTTTTCTCGATTCGCCGCTAGGAAACGCAGTCACATAATCTATTCCACATGTTTTGTGGGAAGTGTTTATAATAGCCACTCGCTGAGGTTGGCCATGGCGAGGGCACGTGCTGTACTCTAAGCATTGCTAGAGTTTTGTTTTCATTTACCACAGCGATTGAACGCAAGTTCCAACACGAATGTTTGCTTAGTATTGACTGTGATTAAGGTCAACTTGAGGCAACGTTAGCCCAAGTCGGTACAACGTTATTGCGGTTTCTCTCTGTAGCACGACTATCTTTGAAGAGAGAGAGAGAGAGAGACTATAAAAACCGAAAGCTCTGCGCTTTCTGGGATAGTACACTACCCACGTTGCTCGAAAAACGGTAGAAGCAAAAGACATCGAGCAATCTAAACTGCATTATTACATAAAAATAATTGCGCGCATAAAAAAAAACTAAAAAACATATTGTTTTGTTGTTGTTTTTTTCTGGTAAGGAACAGGGAGTAACAAAAAAATGCTGGGTATCTAAAATATATTTTATGACCCTTTTATCTCAAATATACATTGGACTATGCGGCGACAACACGATTTATATATGTTCCTGGAGGGTTCAGCATGGAATTCAGAAAAAGTGAGCACCAAGTTTCGCCATCAGGTTGCTCGGGAGGAAAGAACAAAAGAAAACGTTTTAACGCGACAGCGGTATGGAGCTCGGTTCGCAGAAATTCCGGCGTTGGTGGGGTGCCGCTAAAATCCTGATTGGTCGATAGGGTCATGACGTCACAGCCACGTGACCTCGCGGGAATTTTAAACAACCAGCAAGGCGTACATGAAACGTGACGTCACGCGTGGAATCGAAGTGAGTAAAAAACATGACAAGTTATGCGAATTAAAGGCCGCCGCATGTCTCAAATTATTTTGCTCTATAAAGTTATTCATTTGTCCCAAGGTCTAGAACTTTCCAGAATTTTATGCGAGATTTGAACCTACGACCTTTCGGTTGAGAGCTTGACACGCTACTGACTAGGTCACGCAAGGCGCTTTTTTTCTTGCTATATTGTGTGAGCAAGGCACGCTTGCACGGCTTGGGAACCAGCGGGAGTTTATATGTTTATATGTTTTTGCTGTCGCGTTCCTCTCTTAAAGGTGAAGCTTAAGAGACCTCCAAGTTTTTTGATCCGAGAAAGACAAGATTGTATCAAACGTACTCATACTCTCATTCTCGCTTTCTCGTGGCCCAGCCAACACATTAAAAAAGAGAAAAAAGACAACAACAGTTAGACGTTTGCAAATTTATCTCGGCGCCTTAAAGCGGGGAACAGCTGTTCAGGTCTCTAACAATTACGAGGAAACTAAAAGAAAGAAATTGTCGAAGGCGACAGTAAAAACAAAAAAATACTTTGGTCATACCTGTCAACATCGCTACATAAATTCTGCAGTTGGGACCGCCAATCTTGATGCAATTATTTATGTACAGGAACGTATCCTGCGACATCCGAAGAGAACGCCATAAGTTGCTGCTATGGTCACATGACTGCTTATTCCAGTCAATGGGAGTGAGGCGCCACCCAAGAGGAGAGCTCCTACTTCGGTGGAGACACTATTGCGATGAGCCTCAGTGTTTAAAATAGGTCAATACAATTAAATACGCTAAAATTTGTGTGCGAGACATCGACTGCCAACTTTATCTGACGGTGGTTACGTGATCATTGTGCTCACGTGGCGCTAGCAACGTTACTTCTTTTACAATTTTTATAATCATCTGTGGCATTTTTGCAAATGCTGATTTTTTCATAGCCAGTCCTATAAGGTATTCAACGCTAAAAAAAATGAGGTCAGGATAACATGAGGTTTCTTCAAGCAAAGGTGGAGTTCAAATGAAGACAACTACTCTGAAAAGCCTGTCGCTCATTTTTTTCATAACTTTTTTTGTTGCTGTTTTGTACTGGGATGTCGAATCTGGCCGCCCCTCACGTTCGGCGAACATTTCCTGCGTCTTCACCGTCTGCCAGTCGAGAGACAGTTCCGCCACGATTTGCCCAATTTTTCGCTTCTCCCCTGTTTAGTTTAGCGAGGTCTTTTTGCTCCCGTCCCATCGACGTGCTCCGGAGACGGGAGATGCGAGATTGGTATTGATTTGAGCGATACTCCGTGCGTAGACGCGTTCTGAGAAAGAAAACTCCGCGTCTTCCCAACAAAAAAATCTACCTACGCTCACTTTTAGAAATACATGAACGCGCCAGTCAGAGGAAACAAGATGTACGTGCCAGCTGTACCAAAAATAAAAAAATAAATAAAAAGTAGCTGTTGCTTTGAGGCAGTATTTGAGATCGCGATCAGAAAGAGAATATAGGCAATATAGGATTAAGTGTGAATTATATGTATTTCGGATCGCACGTTGCTTTGATTCTCAAGCTCAATTGGCTTGTCTCTACTCTCCTAAGTTTAAAAACAATTTGAAGACTGTTTGCTGTTTGTTTAATACAGTTAGTTCGGTGACTGGTTTAGTTTTCTTGGGATTTGTTGTTCGAAGTGTCACATGCCGTATGAAAATGCATTATACACTTACATATTTAACGCTACTTCTATCAGAACTACAGGGTGTCACACAAAAAAAAAATTATTGGTCTTTTTTTCACTGCAAAAATAAACTAGGCATCGCTGAACGCTCATTCTCCGCCCAAAGGAAGCGCTAGAGGTCACAACCAGATGCCAAAGTTTCAGTCCGATGCGATAACTTAATAAAAGGTTATAAGTGATTTTCTGAAAATTTCAATGGGAAAATGGCGGCCGACGGAATTTTCGAATACATGGGGCTCTATGGCACCAGAAACCGAAAATGGTTAAAAACGGGCTCCATTTTCCTATTGAAATTTTCAGAAAATCACTTATAACTTTTGAATAAGGTAACGGATCGGGCTGAAACTTTGGCATGTGGTTGTGACTTCTAGCGCTACCTTTGGGCGGAGAATTAGCGTTCGGCGAGGCCTAGTTTATTTTTTCGGTGAAGAAAAACCCTGTAATGTTTTTTTGGGGAAGCCCTGTATGAGTTGTAATATACAGAACACACAAAAAAGTAGGCAAACGTGACAGGCCGATATTGTAGGTGACAAATTAAATCACAATGTATTGGAAGAAGATATATAGCAAACAATAACGGCTGAGTCATGTCTGAGTTGAAGTACGAGTCCATGCTCTGTAATTTCTATACGCCTACTTGAACCCTAGAAAACGTGATACAAGTTTTCTAGAATATCCTTGCCTTCCTGGTAGTGTCAGCACCACTTAACATTTCGGTCTCGTTTGCCTTTTTATTGCACTCTATACACTAATAAAATTGGTTAATTGTCTTCGCTGTTTAGTCGCAAGAAACTCCGCACTAGTGAGTTTATTGTTGAGATGACAGATTTTTTAGTTTATTTTGTTTAGGACAGCAGTAGAGTCAATTGAACGGTGAAGGTTTAGCTGAGCCGTCAGTGGGCAATTTTTTTGTTGTTTTAACACGACGACGTTCTCACACGTAGGACGTCGACAGAACCCTAAATTGGATGAAATTTACGGCTTATAACTTATAGACCCGTTGCTCTGGGGCAGGGGGCGCAAGCGCGTTCGCAAGACGCGACCATGTCATGATGGCTGCACCATCCAGGTGGCTCTTTTAACGTTTGATTTTGCACGTGCCACGTTCGAATACAAGCGTCTGTCGGCATCTGGAGATGCGCGATAATAAATGTTCTAAGAAAATTAAAATGAAAAGAGCTATGCAGCTCGCGGCCGCAGCGTCCCATTAAGTCATCTTTTCAGCTTTAATATTTGTATTACTTTCTTTCATGCTTCCGCGAGCACGAACGCTTCACTTTACGTGATAGCGAAGCCAAAGCTACTTGCAAAAGCACGTTCCCCCGAACGATGCTCGCACTGCACGAGCGCACGTGCTTTTCAGGGACACTGAAAGCTCGGAACTCGCTCCTGTAGCCTCTGCCACGCTGGCACTTATAATGGAACGGGGTATAAAAATCTGTAGTGGGGAAGCGTAATGACGCGAATGCGAGCCAAATATTCTGTTTTGCTCGCCTGGAGCGCTGCTCAAAACTTGAGAACTACGGGCCTATACCAGAAGCTGGAAGAGCACGCCGTGCTCCGTTGGAGTCATACCTTTGTTTACCCCCCCCCCAAAAAAAAAAAGGTGTGTGTATGTTTATACAGCCTAAACTTACTCTGCTTCAACGGCCGCTTGACTCTCAACTGTAGATGAGAAATTTAGCCAGTGCGGTTCAACCAGCGAGCACCACGCAGTAGGTGATGCATAGACCCCACGCCGGTACGGTGCTCATCCAGATCGAAACGGGCAGGGAGGGGATCGAACCCAGGACACCTGGGTTCTGCATCGCGAGCTTTCGCTCCACGCTCTCCGAGCTGGTGTGCGCTAACCCACTCGGCCACCGATTTTTTTCTTCTTTACTGCTGGAAGCAAACACAAACGCAGAACCAGGCACGCTAAGACAAAAGGCAGGGATAAATTGGCCAGCCAGACTTTGGCTAGCCTGGTGTGATTAAACCTCTCTCATTGTCAAAGCTATTCGATGCGCGGCAGCTACTCGAGCACACATTGGTTGGCCTTCTGGACCTCAACAAAAGAAATAATACTTTGCCGGAAGTACTCTCGTGCTTCCACGTGGCACGGCCTTCCGCAACCTTCAGGTTCTGCGCCTACAGAACACCATCACGACACTCGAACGGTACGCCACCTCCGTTTCCTACAGAAAGGTGCATGACCCCATGTGGGTTTAGCAGTAAACATTTCTTCAGGGTGCGCTGGAGGACAACCTACAAGAAGGTGCCGTCCCAACACTTCAGGAAGACATGTTCAGTTCTCTCCGGCTTCTTGCATAGAAAACAGTTGTTATCCCGCTGGACGAACAGGCCCTTTTCTTCCATCTCAGTCTTTACCGGTAGAGTACCGGTACGCAACCTAAATTAAAAAGGTTTTAACACAGGTTGGCGCTAACATACTTTTCACACGTTTTAATACGTCGTGGCCGGGGCACGCGGTGTACAATGCTCTGTAGACTGGAACAAGGAATACAACGTCACAACCATCCTTGTACAATCTTTCGCGTGCCACTTCCTCAAACGTTCGAAAGAAAAACGGCCTCCTATATATCTGCATGACGTCACAAATTCTTGTAAGAACCCATGGTTACTCCCCGGAACACTGGACGAAAAAGACAACAAACTCGGGCAAAGCCCGCCCCTCTCTTACTTGAAACAGTACGAGAGCTTGGAGGGCCAGACCAACCTCACGGCACTTTCCTTCCCAGGCCGTTGTCACACGGGTAGTCTGCTCACTCTGCAGTTCACTGCGACAGTCTGTCGCGTCCCTCCAACCCGTCCCCGTTTTCCACCTGCGCTCCAGCTGGCGCAGCCATCGTTCCTGGGAGACCTCCGTGACGCCTTCGCCCACTCGGCCACCGATCCACCCTTTTACGCTTATTATATCCACTCAACGCACAATATAAATAGCCGGTTCTACAGGAAGTCTGCTTTCTTTCTACAGACACCAACAGACAATTTAAGAAATGCAGGGCTAATGCGGAGTGCAAGTTCGTCTGCTTTTTTTATGCAGAGGTTGTGGCGACGATCAGAATGCCGAGCTCTGATTGGCTCTGATTGATGGACAGGGGTAGACCCCGAGGCAGCTTGCTTTGAGGCCTACCTTTATTATTCGATCAGAGCCAATTAGAGCTCGGCGTTCCTTCTTCACCACAACCTCTGCAAAAGAAGCAGACGAACTTGAACTCCCCCTATGTTCGCGTCCGTTGCTTCGTGATTTGTTCCTGTCATTCTTGTCGGCTAATACAGCAATTTCATTGGCAGCCGAGCGGTTACAACATGTTCGGGACACGCCAAGCCCTGCGATTCTTAATCTGTCAGAGACTATATATAGGTACATAGCTGTCGTTTGGTTCTGGTTTCGGTATTAGGTTGAGAAGCATATCGATACTACTATTACCTACAACATCGTTGCTATTAAATTATGCCTAAACACTTCTGCGCTTTTGAGCGAACATGTCTCAAACATTGATCCTGTTCGTAATTCCGTGTCATTTATTAACTCGGTTCTATTTTTTTTTTTTTGCTAGTGGCGGTGATGAGCATGTATAATACACACGGTGTTCCTATAAAACTTTACTTGGTTTTGTTGTTGCACCGCAAAAATAAACGGCGCATCGCGGAAAGCTAATTTTCTGCCGAAATGTAGTGCCAGCTAGTGGTCCCTGGAACTAACCAGGGACCACTTGTCCAACCCTGGAACTAACCGTTCCAGGGTTGGACAAAATATCCTCCAAAACATTTGGAGATACGAATACTGGTATACATGGCAAAACCAACTGAAACTCTGATGATAAAATGCGTTTATAAAAAATGTATCGCGATACGTATTAGAAATACGTATGAAGAATAGAAACTTAGTTGGAAATACAAATACAGGAATACATTTCGGTGGGGTGAAATACAGACACTGAAACATATTGTTATTAGGGCTGGGCGTCGATTAAAAATTTTAACCCGATTAATCGCCACCCTTTAATCGATTAATTAATCGATTAATCGGTTGCGTTGATTTTTATAAATAATATATTAAAAAGAATACAAGAACTCGTCTTGCCTTTGAAGACCTATTTTACTCTCTGTTACACGGCGCAAAGGACATTTACAATTGAGGATACATGTAGTTCAACGATTCAAAGACTCACATATTTTTGCTCCAGCTCCGAAGACAAAGTTGTTCCACATTCTCCGACAGGAAGACAAGAAGTCAAAGCTTGGGCGATGCTTTCTTATTTTTTCAGAGAAAGGGACCTCGATGAGAAGGCGTTGATTGTTGTCTGCGTTTTGGCGGATGGTCCTTGCTGCAGCGGCGTACATGGGTGCTTCGCTCGTAGGTGATACTGAAGCGACCTTACGCTTCCACTGTATGAAAACGGCTTTTTGCAGATGATGCAGTGAACTTCCTTCGAGTTAAAAGCTTCACCACTGGAGTTTACTTTAAACCCAAACTTTCCAGCGAGATTGCCTTTCATACTCGTGAACTCGTCCACTTTTGCGGGCCGAATACTGGAACAAGCAGCCAAGGCGTTGTTAGCTACTGTTGGGACCGAGCGGTTGTCCGGGCTCTTGGTATGCGGCAGGGAGCCGAGTGAGGGCAGGAACTCATGACCTGGCCGGACTCGGGAAGGACCAGGGCGCAGGAGGGGTGTCTCTTATATAACTCTTTTTATATACAAATAGACAGGTTACATCATCTGACGGGAGAACACTCGAGAACACTATGAGAACACATTGTAGCAGCGGCCTGCTGCTCATTTTATAATGTCACATGTCCCCAGATCCCTAGTAGGGAATCCCCAGGGTTCAGGCCTTCACCAAGGCTGTGGGGCCAGTCCCTAACATTCAAGTATGCCCTCCCCCTCTCTCACACACTGCCACACGCGGCACACACACGGAAGGGCCAGACATCCTTGGCCGCGGTGTCGCCGGTCAATCTCGGCGGACAATGGTGCCATCGAACTCGAGGAAGGCGGAAGACATCCATAATTGCAGGCGTCCAGGCTTCCGTGGGTTAGGGGATAATCCCATGGGCGATCTAAGCCGGGGAAATTGAGTAAAGCCCCCTTCTCTGTCGAGGACGTCCCAAGGCTGTCGGGTCGCCGTGCGTCGAGGTCAGACAGCAGAAGCAAGGAGAGGGGCCGGACGGCAAAGACGGCCAGATGACACTGGCGTGGGTCAACCCGATGATCCTTCGGAGAAGGTCACGTCGTCCCTGTGTACCAAGGTGCGTTGGCGACTCCAAGGTGCCTCTCGCTTTGTCTCCGGGCGCAGCTGACCGTAGCCACCTGGCGTCTGGCGACGATGCTCCAGGGCGTTCACCCGTGCCGGTCGGATTAGTTAGGGAAGGTCGTTTCCTAAGGCCTTTCGCAACACTACCCAGCTTGTTTTTCTGCTTGTTTGTCTTGCCTGGGCAGGATGTGTAATAGATCCTCAACATGTGAAGTTTCGCGGTCGTAAAGGGATCAATTGCGGGCCCGGCTTGTTCGTCTGGCCTCGGTAGAACTGTAGTGGATATCCTCGAACACGTGACGCTTCGCGAGCCTTGCTCATACTCATAGCACCTGGCTGGGAACAGAAAACCGCTCAGGACAGAACGACAGGATGCACGCCACGCAGCGTTTTCCTTAAAGGGGGGGGGGTGCAGGGCATGAGACACCCCTAGTTCGGGCAGGTCGTCCAGGATAGAGCCATGCGTGTGTCCAGTTGACTTCTTTTTCAGTACCGATTAAAAAACCGATTAACCGGTTAAAAAATTTGATCGCGATTAAAGCCTTAATCGATTAATCGGAAGGTTAATCGATCAATCGCCCAGCCCTAATTGTTATAAAAAAAACATTATTATAGATGTTTGGTGCACCCCCAGTGAATACAAAGAACATAAATAAGCATGATCTGGAATACTAGGTTATATTTTTTTAATCTGCAAACGTGTACTCACAGCAGGATGGAGCCAGAATTTTGACGTGGACGTTTCTTAGCTCAAGTCAAATTTACCGCAAAAATTAACATCTTGTATTTTGAAAACTAGTAAGTAAAAGGAGCGATTTTATCACCATGGCTGGATCGCGGTTTTATTTCGACAACTCTTTTCTTTCTGAGGCCAACTCCCAGGACCCTCTAAAATCGTTTTGTGCCCACCCAAATAGCCTAGAAAATTCACTATGATTAAGTCAAATCCGGGTACCTTTTTCAGCAGTGACCTTACAACGTCACTGAAGGATAATGTTCAAGGAACCCGTATCTTTTTATTTGTTAGTTGGGCACGTTGACAGAGCCTTCAACTTTTAGAATCTAGTGGAATGTTTGACCACCTAAAGTGCGGATATACATTTGTTACCTTTTGTACAATAAAGGGAGTCATGTATAGGCAGAGACACAAAACGTTCTTGAAGAAACTTAGATTCACCCCTTTATGTGAAAGTCAATAATTTTTTTTAATTGTAGCGAAATACATCGTCTTTAATAGTATCGCGATATCAAGAATACACCCGAAAATGTATTTCGACGCAGGAATACAAAATACACTAGAACAATTGTATCGCGATAAAGAAATATAAACACATAATGTATTTCTAATATATCATCGCGATACATTTGTATCGCAATACAGCCCAGCCCTGCCGTTACCTTATCAAAAGGTTATGGGAGGTGTGTTGAAATATTCGATGGGAAACTGACGGTCGACGGAGCTCTCGAATGTATGGAGCTGAATGGCGACAGTTTCCGAGAACTGGCGAAAACGGGCCCCATTTTCCCACCGAAAGTTTCAGAAAATATTTTATAACTTTTGATTGAGAGAACGGTTAATGCTGAAACTTTGGCATCTGGTTCGGTCCTTTAGCATAATTCGGGCGAAAAATAACCGTTCGGCAACCATTTTTTCTTTTTTGCGCTACCAAAAGAAAAAGAAAAAAAAAGAAAAAAAAAGCCACTTTTTTGTTGTATTTTATTGGGCAACCCTCACTTTCGAAAGTCAATGATAAACGAGAATGGGTTTTTCGCCGCGCAGATCGTTCTTGATCGCTTTCAGCTTTTATCGTAAAAAAGATAATATCGGCCAGCAGGATGCACCGACACAGCTGAACCTTTTAATAGAACTTGCTATATTAAGAGGCTAAGAGCCGAGTGTGTTCCAACCGATGGATTAGACCGGAGTTCGAAATGAACGCGTTCTCAGCTCTTGCACTTCTTGCACTCATTTCGGGTGTCGCTTTATAATCTACTCAGATCTCGAATGTATAAACCTCGCATCATCCACGGGGACGAATTTTCAACTTCTTTTAATAATCACCAGCACGTAGTCGTCAGTAAGGAACAGTTCTCTCATATTTCAAATGAAAATGGTGATCAAAGTGGACATACCGAATTTCAGAAAGGGTACTTTAATTCAAACACACACACACACACACACACACACACACACACACACACACACACACACACACACACACACACACACACACACACACACACACACACACACACACACACACACACATACACGCACGCACACACACGCACACAAACAAACACAAACAAACACACACACACACTGCGGATTCAAACTTTAGAAATTAAAGTGCCTGTATGAGAACGTGCAGGGCTTGTATTTTCAGCATCAAACTTAGAGCCATGTCAACTTTTTATATTTCTTTAGAAAATGTATTTTTTCTCCTCCAAACATGAGCGAGTGTTTTGCGATTTTTATGGGGGGAGGGGGGGGGGGAGTTTATCAGGATAGAGGATTAGTGCTCAGTAAGCATCACATATAAGCATGCATTTCTTATTCTCGCGTGAGAAAAGTTCGTTATACATCCAAAATTTGACTCGAAAATTGTATCACTCCCAACATTTTCCAGTTTAGAAATAAGCGCCCCTTTTTTTCCCGCGTGAAAGGGTTCCTCTTTATAACCGGGCCTTTCATTCTTGCTTGTTTCTCGATACGCTAATTACTTCAAATGAACCAAAACAACAACTAGAACATCTGACAGACTAAGAAATGCAGGTTGTGGCGAGTTCCGGTCACATTTTCGTATTTTTCGTTGTATAAACATGTCGCGTTTTTCTTCACACAATTCCCGTCGGTCCGTCTTGCAGAACGGAGCAAGTAATATGTCTAATTTCACACACAAAAAAATCGCGCGATATTTACGTTGTTAGACGCAATTTAGGTGGAGGGCACGGAGCGCTCTAATCCCCGCCCACATATCAGTGATCCCATCCATTACTACTGGATCGATTTGGACGTTCAGATGTCTCCATTGGTCTCCATTTCGAGGCATCCGATGCGTCTAGTCCGGCGTCTGGTTATTATAGTCGTGTGAGGAGACGCGCGGCAGCATCCAGCATCGTCTGCTATTTCGCCACCGTCTATCGTCGTCTACAATGCCCGTGAGACGTGGGTACGAAAGCTGCGCGTCGGTGTCCGTTTTCGCCTTCGTCCGTCTGCTATTCTGTCCCCGTCCAACAACCTCTGCAACGCTCACAAAACGCGACCATGAAAGCGGCGTTCTAGCGTTTCATTATCTACAACCCACGGTTCAACACAAGCGTCTGGCAGCGACTGTCGAGTGGCGGTAAATAGCTACCGAGGTGACAAAATAAAGAAACAAAAAAATATCCAGTCATGCCAGCTTTTTTATTCTTGTTATTTTTGTGCATGGCATCCGCGAGCAAGGTGAGTGAGCGTCATGACGCACGATTAAAGCGCGACCAAAAATATTTACTTCGGTGGGTTAGGTGTACTTAAAAACTTGAGCTACTTGACTTTCGAAGCAAAATTACGGGAACATACCTGGACATTCTTGATGCCTGCTGATCGCCCGATTGCCTCGAGCCAAATGGCTCGCAAATTCTTACCTGTGTAGGTATCTTCTCGGTATTGAACCCATCGTTGCTATCACGACGTTTTCACAATTCACAAAACAGCGGGGCCGCTTTTAGGGAAACATATTTATTCAGCATCAACACCCGCAAACGAACAAATCAAGCGAGATCAAGTACATTATTTGACGTGGGATGCTAGGCTTGGGCCAGTCCCGCTACGAAAACAAGCCCCCGACAGCGCTTACGAAGGCGCGTACTCGCAACAGTTGTTTGTTGCAAACTAGGTTACGTCGGTGAATATCTTCCTCTAGACACCTCGGTTAATGCGAAACTGCTCGCACTCGTGAAAAGAGACGAACTTGACTAGCTGCGCTCGCTGAACACTTCGCAGATGCCGAGAGCCATGTTTGTTATCATTTTATACCAATGTGGAAAAGGCAACCTTTCGATACTTTTTAAAAACAATATTGACTCTATCTAGATTATTTGTTTCTCAAACCTAAACATATAGTCCATAAAAAAATATTATTACTGCACTGAGAAACAATTTTACTTCGAACAATCTAGACGTCAATCATCTCTCCGACCATTGAGAGCTAAGAAATTGGACGTAGTAAACTACGTTCCTGGGTGGGGCCTAGAACGGGCTACCTTCACCTAAATTGCGTCTAATATTGCACAATTTTCTTTCGTTGAAAATTATAAAAAATATACGTATCCCAAATAGGCGCATTAATTTTTTTTATTAATTTTAGTGTCATTTTAGTTGTGCAAATTTGCCGGGGTGCTTATATTGCTCGTTCGACTCTTTGGCGATGATATTGAAACTGGATCCCTCTTGCGCATATATCGTGATCGCACCACACAAATGCCGGCTTATCAAAGCAGTTTCGCCGCGCCCACCGATCCTATATAGCGTATTTTTCCGATTATAGTACGCACCAGGTGTATAGTCCGCAGAAAAAAAAATTAGGGAATAATATAGAAGTGTTTGCTTAGATACCCGGTGCATAGTCCGCACTTAGTGCCTAATCCGAACGTAGACATTATCATACACGGACACACCTTGACAAATGCCTGCTGTATTAGTTCACAAAGGAGCTTGATGTCATACATAAAGAAACATTAAGATACTCTGTTATCCAGAAAATCCCTCACGTCTTATCACACTAAACGGTCTAGAAAAAGCAAAACAAAACAGAAACTAATCTTTGTATGGTCCGCACTTGTAGATATTGTCCCCATCGCATAAACTTTCAATTTTCAAAACATATGTGGTTCTTGGACTGTAGTCCGAAAAATACGATAAGATGCTACTCATACAAGATTGTAACTCAACATACACTTTTTTTATAAACCAGTTGTTTAGAAGAGCGTGCAACTAAAAATTAGTGACGACTTATAGGCCGGATAAGCACGCTATTATCGCTTCTTGACCAGCGAGATTGCGGCATGAGCCGATAAGAACCACACCGAAGAACAAAGGGCAAAGCAGGAAACGTCAACATCGTATGCCACGCGCTGACGTCTCTTCAACTGTTAATGACTCTAACGAAGGTGTTTTGAAACTTCCCCTCAACTACCGGTCAACTGCCCAGTACAAAACCCGTGTGTTATTTCTACCAAACTGCGTGAGGGAAGAAGCAGTGGAATAAAATACCAGCAACTAACGCGCAGTATGGGACGATCTGGATACCAATATTCGATGTTTCTTCTTTCTTATGGAAGTCGTTCATTCAGTTCACGGGTTACGCCACCAATCGGAGACGATGCATCTTTTGTCAATATAACGTAATGTTTCCATGCAACTGAAGGTCACACGTAAGATTACTTACACCTTCCCCACCCTTCTCCACCTCCCCAAGTTTGTACTGTTGAAGCGGAGAGTGGTTAACGTAAAGAGGGCATTGGCATTCCAGATAAACGGCGTGAACGCACTTCCGATTAGATGCGGATGTTTAAGCCTCAAACATGACTGTACAAAGCTCAGGAACCTCTTCATGGCAGATTTAATTGCATTATCGGCCGAAGCGTGACGCCAACCCCGTGGTGGGCATACAACGCGCGATATAGAAAGTGCGAAGGTTGAACCGTTATTGGGGAAGATAAACCGAGTCACAATATCCGAACTAATATAAAACACACGCTCCGGGCACGCACGTCGCAACGCCCGCTTATTGGCTATAAACCCTGGACGTGCCTGTTTTCTGACCCGCGGGTGCCGCATTTCGAAAGTTATCGCCCCGCGACTGCGTTGCAGGAAGTCGGCAATATTCTCCCGAGCCAGCAATACACTATCACGATTGCCGCCGTCATATCCAATATATTCGCCAAGGGGTTCGGAAGGAACAACTCCTCAAAATAAAGTGGGCGTTATAAAAATAAATACCGCAAAACTAAGAGCGCCTTCATACGTTATACTGACTTAATTACATTGTTGTTTCTGTTCTATTTCCTCTGTTGCAACTCATGTTGTGAACAGGGTAGGCGATATCTTCACGCCACAACTAAATTGGGTTCTAATATAATAAAACAAAAACACCGTTGGGACTAGCACATGTTATTAAGGCTTAACCGACCTTCTGGTCATTGTAATTAACAAAGACCTTCGAAAGGTCTCTTTGCTCTTGTGCATTTCACAAATCATGATTGCGATTTCAATTAATTAACAATGGACGATCTTTTGAATTAGCTACTGCATAGTAATCGTGCTGCTTCGATTGAGTGTTCGTAAGCGCCGCCCGCTGCATGCTTTTCTTTTTTTTTTTTACAATACATTTGCAGTTAGTGTTTCGAAGTGTAATCTACTTTCTAGATGCGTTAATTCGGTTCATTCCGACGATGCTCGCGTTCGCACATCCCTGATGAAAGGGCTATTTAGATGGTGCGTATTTTGCAGTCATTTGTTCGCTCTCTTCTCAGTTATAAAAGCACTCAACAACCTCGCGCAGCTGGCCATCTTAGAATAAAGAAATGCAATCTTGCACAACCTGCAAAGCTTTTTTTTTTTTTGGCTTTAGCGGTTATTACATTTTGGAGAAGGCTGTGCTGCCGTGGTTTCAGTTTTTGTCTTGCAACATGCTGCCCAGTGAAAAATTTTGTTTTTGTGCATATCCTGACCTTAATATTTCTCCTTGAGGTACCCCTTTGGCCACTTCGTAATGCTCCAAGTTTCCCTCTAAAGCGGCAATATATATCAATTATACCTTGAAATTATGTAGGATTCGATTACTTAATTGTTCTTCCTCTGCCGAGATTCCTAAAGGCCCTCATAAACATTCCGAATTCAGTCAAAAACTGCCGGCGTTCGTAGTATAGGATGTTTTCTTCACTCAGGCCTCATTCACACAGCCGGCTCCCTGCCCCGTCCCGGCGCCGGCGCGTCAAGGCGCCGTGCAGAAAACGAGACGGTGTAGCGTTCGAACCCGCGGTGACGTAGCTGCCGTCGTGGGCTACATGAACAGATGAATGGGTTCTGCTGGCTGTCCCCTTTATATTGGGCGGCAGCTTGCACCACCTATCGTAAAAACCCTTCTGTACCTCGTTTTAAAATTCTGCGTCGAACTTGTATACCCTGTTAGACTGTATAAGCGGTATAAACCATTAATTTTGTGCGCAATTTCACACTTCCCTGGAAATCTACCACCAAAATGACTACTTCTTTGTTTCTTGGAGCTTGCGTTTGTGTCATCAATAACAATCTTTCATGTTTGATTTATTTTTTCGTCTCTACTTTTCGAAACGAAAACGACAGCACCATATGCGGGCACGTTTGGCATCACGCATTCGTTACGCCACATCTCTTTCCCGATGACCGGCCGCCGTATTTTTTCCCCTTTCGCTGTTCTTCTTTAAATCTCATTTACGTCTATCGTAAAGGAACCGATGTGGTCTCACCATTTGATGCAGCAGCTCAGCGGTAAATCCACTTTTCTGAGATGCCCGTTGTTGAAGAGCCGTAAACAACATACAACACGCTGCGTCGTCTCGCTACTGAGGTCCCACTCCTTACCAGAAAGAACCACGTCGTTGGGACACGGTGCAGTCATTTTAAAAATAGAGTAGGCAGGCGAGCTGGTTGATGGTAAGCATTTTGAAAAAACCGTCATTTCCGGTTTTGGAAAAGTGTGTACAGTCAATTTCCCCTTCTGCGGGCGTGCACATGGTCACCCAACTGTTGAGAATCCGTCAGATTGAGCGAAAATTTCCTATTTTTCGGATTGGTCTTTCCCCGATGGGGAAACCAATCCAATGCAACGCTGCTGAATTGTTGGAGAAATTTCAGATAATTAATATTTACAAATTATACGAACATAAATTATGCACTAGTTTCAGGAGAGAAAAAACAAGGGCGTCATGTTTCTTGGAAAACCTTGGGTTGCTAAAAAAAAATTCACCGCTGTACCCTACTCGCCATAGGAAGAAGTGGAGCGATGGTCACTCAGGGAACAAATTACGGCTCTCGGATGCTTAAGTTTACACTTTCACATCTGTTAAAAAAAAATAAAGTTTAATGATGATCTTGACTTTTGACTAACGCTTAAAAATTTGCGCTTATATTTCCGTACCTGATTGATTGCTTTTTATCTTTAGCACATGTGCTCAAGTGTATCTTGTAATTTTTTTTATGTGTAGTTAAATTTCAATTGTTAGTAAATCTCGTTTGTGTACGTCATTTTTTGTATTATGTATCGGCATTTCCTGCACGCTGGCAGTTGGCCATTGTAAGAGCCCGAGGGCTAGTCAAGCCGCACAACGCAGCTTTTTTCCTGGAGCACACTCATCAATAATCGATGGAAATAAAGATTTATTATTATTATTATTTATTGTTGTTATTGTTGTTGCTTTTGTAGTTGTTGTTGCCGTCGTTCGTTTGTTGTTGTTGTTGTTGTTGTTGTTGTTGTTGTTGTTGTTGTTGTTGTTGTTGTTGCTGTTGTTGTTGCTGTTGCGGGAGTTAAGCTGTGAACGACTATAAAATGCACATGACCTTCACCATAGTCTACTTTATACTTCGTAAGATTTCCTTAGCTGAGAAGTCGTCATAGTGCTCATGAATGATGGAACTTTTGTACCTGGCACCATCACTAGCTCTTTGTACAACATACAACAAACTTCTTGAATAGTCCTTTGGCACAACGAAACGTCGTACATAGTTTTTAAAAGCAAAACAAAACAAAAAAAAAGAAAAAGAAACTAACTATATCAAAACGTTGCGAAAATGTCCGCAAATCCTCTCACAAGAGGAGAGCGAGGAGCAACGTTTTCGCTACAATTCGTCCAAGCTTTCAAAGACGCTCCAGCAGCGACGGTTGAAAATAACAACACGTACCGTGGACCATCACCCGAGATGAGTCGGGATTCTTTGCCTGATGGGCTCTTTCAATCTAAAGTCATTTTTGTTACTTTACCTCGAGGGCACACCAAAAAAGAAAAAGAAATACGTATTTTTTTTAGATTCTATTTTACTTTATTTTTCCGGGTTCGCCTCGAATGACTCTTAATGGCTCATCAAGTGAGGGGCTTCGCGTCTTTGGCCGCAGAATTGCGCCAGGACTACATCTCGAGGCTGCACAGCACCTCCGGCCACTATGCTCGATTCACCCCGAAGCCGACAGTGCGCCGGAAGCTACGCGCTCGTTGAACCAATCATACGTCGACCTCTCTCCACGTGACCGAGCTGTCGCCCACAGCCACGCGCAATGAGCGGGGCCAGGTGATGAAAGGAATGAGGAGGATTTTTCCGGCGAGTGCGCAGCACCACCGCGGTGCCATCTTGAGGGTAAACGGAGTATAATAGAGGCTCGCCACTCGGAGTTTTGCGCGCAAACGGCAGGTTGGCGAGCTTCTAACCGCTCTTTCGATGGCCCCGAGTGCCGGAGGCTCCTGACAAAGGGAGAGCCTCAGATGTGCCGAGACGTACATTTGTTTGCGCACTACTTTTAAATGGTCATACAGTGATTCTCTCGCGACCATGCAATGCTTCAAATAGAGTGTACTGTAGTCGGTTGTGAGTTAAGAATGCGCCAAATAGATAACGCCAAGTACCAGCCACAGCATCGAATCGCTGCGCGGAGAAGCCGGAAAAGGCAGTAGCCGTTAGGTGATGTTATCACGACACGCGCTTCGGCGGCGGACTATTTGCGAATCGTGGGAAAATAGTGGCTGATGGTAATGAGTGCGTGGGAGGAGCTTCTTGCGCATTCAGTATTAGTACTTGGCTATATAAGAGGCGTAGGGGCGCGACCGGGCCTAAATTTCCATAAAAGAATCCGAAGCTGTGCGCCCGGTAACAAGTGGTGTCGCTCCGGTAGAGATAAGGATGATTTGGTGTAATATTCTTGAGTTGGCTGCACGTTTCTGAAAGCCAAGCTTTCTCACTAGTATATAAAACACGTTTCTTCGCGGCAATAACCAGGCGAGTTTTGTTTGTTTGTTTTGCACGAAGATATGACTAATAAGTGGTGACGAATTTTTTCTTGTCTGCAGATGTATGCAAATTTCTGCGGTGCCTTGGGCATACTGATACTTTTCAAATGGGTCAGAAAGGACCGTAACCGTAGACCAACTGCCTAGTGACTATCGGTGTAAGTAACACTCAAGCGCGATCTAATTGAAGACCAGGTAGCCCAGTCGGTATGATAAAAACTATATAGTCGCACTTACTGTTTATTCACAACCAAGGAATCTTTATAGTGTCCATTCAGATGACTAAAAAGCAAAGCCAGAGCTAGATTCAGACTGGTATTGTTTTTAAATCATTATTGTTATCATTATACATGTCTTATAATTGAGAGTATTTGAATACAACTTTGTATAATCAGTTGTGCACTGGTATCGAAGAAAAAACGCTGAAAAGAAGTGTAGTGGAGATGGAGGCATCCGAAAAATAAATCGAGGAAATAAAACTTTAACAAATAAATCACAGGAACTCGCTTAAGTTTTTGTTCAGTCGTTAGTTACACATCTGGTTCATGAGCTTCGTTTTAGGTGGTAGGCGATAGTCGTCTCCGTGCATTCGTGGGCACCACTGGCCTGTATTTTCTTATTTAAAAGGACTTTAAATATGAAGGACTTAATAAATAATAGGGCTTAAACTACACGTTATTGACGGCGTCAGTAACGTGTAGTTTAAGGTTTCACTTGTCTCTTAAATTCCTGTGTTAAAGAAGACACCAGAAGTCCACCATTTTGTCGTTTACCCTGAGACTGGGGTTTTTTAGAAGAGCAAAAGTCTCGGTGCAGAGGACAAGTCGTTTGTGATTGGTTGGTGACGACGAGAACGGACTATATAAGAAGAGGTTGTTGAAATAAACTTGTAGCTGAGTTTGAGACCTGTCTGTTTTTCTGTTACTTTTGCTCTTCTAAAAAAAACCCCAGTCTCAGGGTAAACGACGAAATGGTTGACTTCCACCAGCTAGCCTGTACTATGACTCTTTTTCGTTAACCAGAAGTCCATATTTTTTCTTCATGTCTGGTATTGAGTATTGAAAACGCAGTGCACTTCAAATAAATTCAGACTGTAGCGATTTTTATAGATAGAGGGATATTTACGAATCTTAGACGGATATCTTTTTGAATTTATTTTTAACGGTAGGTTTTTAACCTTACGTCCAGTGGTGAACACGTGAGGCACCAGTCCGTATTTCGCGGCTGTAACGCGTCATATGATTTCGTAATTATTACTAATCATTTCAAACAAAACGCTTATAATGCGGAATTTGCCGAAAGAAGAAAAACAGCTCTTTTGATTTACTATAATCTGATGACAAACTTTCCTGTCTCGCAAACCTAGCCACTAACTGAGAGCCACGTATCGATTCCTGGCAACACTGAACCACTAGGGCCCCAGTCAAACATTGCGAACGCCTGAGCTTTCCCTGATGCCTGCCCTGGGAATCGATGGCCATGAATCCCACAGGCGCTCAGCGATCAGCACGTCCCGCCGTTAACTGCCGAAGCAATCATGAACTCAGCCTCGGTATACGCGTTATATTGTTAACGTATTTTGTGTTTATTTTCTATAAATGTATTTCCGCGCACTCTGTTTATCATGAAACTATATTCAACGTTTTTGGTGCTGTTCTTTAACAAACGCCCACGAAAAAAAAATTTGGGAACAAAAGAGTTACTAAAGAAAGGGTTCCTCGAAAGGTCAGAAGGAGAGGGAGGAGTTAACCTTTTTTTTCTTAGCCCGAACATCCACCAGCTCGCCTGCGCACTCACTGCATTATTAGAGGAGGAGTGTTTCATTCAATCATTCATTCATTTTTAAGTAAGCATTTACGACGAACCTTTCGCGCCTTCTTGTTCGTCCTTCTGTTTGCAACCAATGAAACCAATGTTCATGTAAAGGGAAATGTTAGGGAAATAAGTTGAGGAGGCAGATGAAAATACCGAACCTTCCGAAGGATTCAAACCCACGACACCAAGATCGGGACTCAACTCCAAGCGTACGTCCACACCAATCAAGAGCGTACGTCCACAGTTCGAGTTGCCAAAGTTGGCACTAGTTTACGTTGGTGTTGAGGCGCTTCCCCGGTTGCAGAAACCGGTCTCGTTTGGCTCAGCTGCCAGCGTATAGATGGTGACCAGTCGACCAGTTGCTGTGATGGCTTCGCCGGTGCGCTCTTGACCCAGGCTTGCCGCTTAGTGTTGACGGCGGGGAGAGGTCGGCAGACCCCTGTAGATGACAGCTTCACCGGTGTATTCTGGAGCCAAGCCTTCCCAAATCCGTCCGCTCTCCGACCCGAGCCTCGTCATTCTCCTTGCTCTTTTTCTTTTTCTTCTCTCCCTTTTTCTTAGTATTCCAGATTTTCATTCTCTTTTCGTCGCCGTACTGATCATATCATTACAGTAGGCTAACATTTAGGTCGAGAGTTACTAATTTTAGTGGGAATAGAATGGGTGGTGTTCTTTATTTATGATTCTCTGAAAATTGTTGATTGTATAGGATCGTAAAGGAGGCAGCACTGTGATATACATTTATTTATGATATTATCATCTCATCAGTATTCATATAAAAACGACCCGCATTACAATAGACGTAAGCCCAATAGCTAAAGTCGATGATAGGTTAAGAATGCAGTCGATGCTGCGCCTCTAGCGAGGCTTTCTGCCATCGATTGCATTCGTCGCACGCGCAGCAAAAGCCTGGTGCAAGGCAACGAGCACGTGCAGGAGGCGGTGTTTCCACTGAATTTTTAACCGATCACTGACTATAGAATCAATTTAATATGCTTCGTTTGTTGTTTATAATAATAATAATTTGGTAACATTGAACGTCTTCTTTTGGGAAGTTCTCAAAATTATAGAACTCTATATGCGAGTACACAAAGAGCTTTAAAAATCCAATATGTACACTTCGAGAACACGTTTGAGAGCATTTATGTTGTTATTCGTAACATACAGGGGTTGAAGTGTATTTTCAATAGACATATTGCTATATTACCCAAGCATCAAGGAGAATGCCGAGATTGGTGTTCCACACGCCACACGCGCACGACTTCTCCGTATAAAAGATTTGAGGTAAATAACCAAAATAAAGCTTTGACGAACGCGCGTGCAAGGTGCGATCTGTTTTAGGCATTTGCTTTAGAAAAGTTACTCCTGCTCAGGCCAGCACGTGCGGCGCGTGGAACACCAATCCCTGCATTCTCCTTGATGCTTGGGTAATTTAGCAATAGGTCTATTCTTCAGTTATGTAACTGGTGAATAATACATTTTTTCAGAAAAACATCTCTAAATAAGCGTATAGCTCAATAGCTGATGTCGATGATAGGTTAAAAAGACAGCAGATGCTCCGCCTCTAGCGCCGTTAATGCCGTTAACGGCTCGTCGATGTTTATTTTATTTTATTGTTACTTTCTGGGTGAACTTTGCTGAGCTTATTTACCTGAAACAAGAGTTTAGTAGTGGTTCTATTAGATAGTGTATCATTCATTCGTTGCAGCCTTTTCAGTGCTCAGGTTTTCTGACCAGAATTTAAATGACATAAATCAAATTTATTCATATCATTAAATACTGTTGAGAATGAATCCTTGACATTTATATCCAACGAAACGTGCATTAGGTTTCTCTCTAGTCACAGAAACAACTAGCAGGCTTCACATGACCTGGCGCATATTATATGCCGGCAGTGTTCATCACACCCATGCGCTGGGTTTGGCAGTGCACAGAGAAATGATTTAGACCGGATCCGGATATATATGTTACAACGGGGATATTTCCGTCAACGCTTCCAGGTTCCTACGAGCCTCAACCCGAATGTCCGCCAAAAGCATTGATTTTAACCAAGTTCAGTTCGAGAGTTCACGCAGAGATCGAGTTCAACCCGTGAGCGGCATTTGCACAAAAGACACTGAAGGAAATAGTCTGCATCTATCCCTCAAATTCACCATATTCAAAAATAACAATTCAAATATTATTTTTTTTAGGAAAGGCGCGTTGAACCATTAGCACGAGCCTCTCCGTTAAAAACATGTCGTGGTCGGTGATTGTTTCATCGATCGCGAGCATATTTTCGTGCCAAAAACACTGGAACTAAGATTTTGAAAACGGCAGATTACTCTATGAAACAAAAAAAAAAAAAGTCTCTCGGCTCAGTTGCCTTCCCGAGGAATATATATACCGGCGTCATATTTGAGTCAATGTGATATATCATATTTATATAAAATATAATTGCATGGTTCTTTTATATTGTAGATCGAAGAAAAAAAAACACGCAAGTGCAGCAAACCAAACTCGTTTTTATTCCTTCTACGCCTCAGTCCGCTGTTTAAATCTCCCAAGAATTATTTTTATTTTACCGGCTCAGTTCACTAGCTCCTGCCCTTTCAAATTGCTCTTTGAAAAAAACGGTTTCTAAAGCCTTTTTTTGTTGGAACCCCCTATGATATAATTATGTTTCTAAATCCCTTTGATCAACATGACATGTAACTCAACTCAAATCGCATTTACCGAAGAAAAGTCGACTGCATTATCAATACAGCTAGCTTTACAACGGAATGTCATTAGTCGGTTGTCTCGCGAACTTCTTTTGATTTCAGTTGCAGAAAGAAAAAAAAAACTCGTTTATACATAGGACTGGCTTTGCATTATAAAATGAATTTAGAAATACAAAAATAGAGTATCTTGATGAAACACGAAAGTTTATATAATAATTGAAAGAAAAAAGAGAAAAAACTTTGCGCACTGACGCCGCCGTTTGCCCCAATATACAAAAAAAACGGCTTTTTAAAAGAAAAAGAAACAACATATGCAAGCATACGACTTATGTCTCTTAATACATAAAAACAATCCCACAGAAACAAAATTAAATCTATTATTAGCGAACCTCACTGTTTGAAGTGGGTTAAAAAATCCTTCAATTTTTTTACATATATTATACACATAAAACATTAAAAAAATATTTTTGGTGCTGTTTTCCGCAGCTCTACGACGAGGCATTGAGGAAGAAAAGGAGATGAGTGCATGTGGGAACGCCAGAATACCGAGCTCTGGTTGGAGTGATTAGTGGGCAAACGCAAGCCCAGCTGCCTTTATATCTACTAAGGCAGGAGTCGCTGTGCGCATGCATTATACAAATGACAGCCCGCAAGCATGAGTCACCGCAATATCCATGGTTCGAGCGGCATTCGAAGCACGGATCTCACGGTGACTCACATTCGAATCTCCATGCAGACTTTCCTTTGTATGATGTACAGGGTGTGACGAAAAGGAAAAGAAACTTTACAGGGTTTCTTTTTTCTACCACAAAAAATAAACTAGGCATCCCCAAACGCTCATTCTCCGTCCAAAGGTAGTGCTAAAGGTCACAACCAGATGCCAAAGTTTCAGCCTGATCTGATACCTTATTCAAAAGTTATAAGTGATTTTCGGAAAATTTCAATGGGAAAATGGCGGCCGACGGAAATTGCGAATACATGGAACTCTATGGCACCAGAAACCGCAAACGGGCGAAAATGGGCTCCATTTTCCCACTGAAGTTTTCAGAAAATTACTTATAACTTTTGAATAAGGTATCGGATCGGGCTAAAACTTTGGCATCTGGTTGTGACCTCTAGCGCTACCTTTGGGCGGAGAATGAGCGTTCGGCGATGCCTAGTTTATTTTTGCGGTAAAAAAATATATAATTTTTTTGTGACACTTTATTAAATACAGACGGAAGAAAACCGTGCCATTTATGTGCCATTTGATAGGGAAAGTATATGAAGTAACCATGGTGAACTATCAGATTCACGTCTCAGGTCTTCATCGTGAAAAATCCATATAATACGAGTACATCATGATCCTTTCATCTGGTATCACGGAAGATGGGTCATGTGGGTGCATATGTTGTTGTTTTAGAGTGCAGCTCTTAGGCGCCCGTTTCCGGGTTGAGCGGCGTCGCCGTCGCCATCGCCGTCGCCATCGCCGTCGCCGTCGGCGTAGCTGCGCGTTGCATTATGGGACGTTTCCCATAATGACGTCATGAGGGTAAAATGTTCCCGCTAAATTTGGCAAAACATTTTTCCGCTAAATATAGCGGAAAAAAATGTTCCGTTAAATTTGCCCGAAAATCTTTCCCACTAGATTTAGTGGAAAAATTTACCGCCAAATTCATCCGGAAATGTTTACCCTCGTGACGTCATATGTGAAATTTTACCAGAAAAATTTTTCCGCTAATTTAGCGGGGAAATTGACGTCACGTGACCTCAACACCACTTCAGTTTACCCACTAAACTTACCGGGAAAATGTTCGCTAGATTGTCCGCTAAATTTAGTGGGAAAGTGTTGCTAAATGTCTCCTTAAATTTAGCGGGAATATTTTCCCGTTAAATATAGTGGGTAATTTTTTGCAAAATTTAGCGGTGAAATTCAGCGAGAATTTCCCGCTAAATTGGAGGGGAACAGGAGAGGAGAAGGAGAGGGTACGAAGGGGGAGGAGGGGCATACCCTTCCCTCCGTACCCTCCACTCCTCCTCCCCAAGAGCTGCGCTTTAATTCGGCATTACAGAGAATTGTAAACGTCTTTCACTTTTTTTTCTTTCGAAGGGATTTAGTGTTTTAGAAAAGACAAGTTATGATTAATACGTTAATGGTAAATTAGATGTTTCGAAGTTTGCAAAACTAATCTCCACTTATATACGACCGCTCGCACGATATCGAATATTAGCCTATAACCGTCAACACCATTTTTCAACGTCACGCTAAAGGTACGTAGAACGTGAGCTAAAATTGCGTGTCTTGGTCGAAATGAATTAAAATACCGTGAGCCCCTATTACTATAATAATAAAAAAATTAATCATTGGGTGGCGTGCGCCGCAACGACATACAATACAAAGAAAATCCGGCGCGAGCAATTGCTAAATTTCGGCCGGCGTGCACGCTACCATTCGGTCGGGATTTCCAGCGGGACGGCGGTTGGTGGCTGCCGTTCCACGTACGAAGTCAACCCGACGTAGGCTCGAATATATATCACCTGCACGGCACAGCGTTTGCCGTCTGCGAGCAACCATATTCCCGCTGGACCGCCCTCACCACCAAACTCGCTTTCACAAACACGCCCCCTCCCTCTCTTCTCCTCCCTTCTCCCCCCCCCCCCCAAGCTCTTTCCCTCCCCAAAGAGCGGGCAACAGTGTTTTTGAGTCAGGCGAGCCTGCTTTCCCCGCTTAGGAAAACTGGGTTAAACAGACCGCGGTAGTCTTGGGCATTTCCGTGTACATGATGGGAGAGGGGAAAAATAAGAGAAGGGGGGAGGAAATGAGAAACGGAAGCGTTGAGGATAGCATACGCAGTTATTTAATTAGGAAACTTCATTATCCAGGGTCCGAATGAAGCCCTCCGCTGCCATTATGCACTCGCAGATCCAGCTGGCCGGGCCTGACGTTGCTATAATCCGAAGCCCCCGGTTCATGGAAACAGCTTCATATTAGATAGAGCGTGGTTTCTTTCTCATATTAACGTCCGTTTCCCCTCCGCAGAAAGGCAATTTATTTGAGCGATATTTCCGTTATAGTGATTCGACGCTGAAATTGCCTAAGGGGCTGAGGAATATACCGCGGCGAAAAAGGGGGGGGGGGGGGGGTTATGAATAAAAAACAACTGCTAATTTTATTTTTTTTTGCTTTTTTACGTACACAACGTGTGTTATTGACGCTACCGGACAGAAATATTGTAAGCTATGCACGGGAAAACGCATATGACTGTTAGCTGTTTATGGGTCTTGCGGGTCTTACCGTGCTATTTGATGATATGCCATGAACTGTAGTCGCAACTTCTATGAGGCTTTCGCGCGTACGCAAATTGGCGCGATTTGGCATCAACCGCCTATCTCGTTCCTCAGTTCTGAGCCATTTATATCAACGAACAATTCTGTTCTTTTTCTGAGGTTTCAATAATGATACCAGCTATTCTAGCATGCAAACGAGCGCATGATATTTCAACTAGCCACATAACCGCGTGATTGGCGGGCCTAAAACATAAAATTATACAATAAGTGCGCTTTCCCGAGCTATACATTCGAAATACAAGAGCAAGAAGGTTCCAACTTTCTCGACTGAAGTCACGCAATAGGGCGGAGCATGCACCTGCGGCCATATCTGTGCGCTCGGCGGCTGAGCGCGTGCTAACGGCGAGCTTCCGCAGTTTTTTTGCAACTTGCATTCCGCACCATCAAGATTGCCGGTCTTAGCAGAGCTGTTAATATGAGCTCTTTCTCAGCATGCTCTCTAAGCATCGTCCTCAAAAATGACATGTCGTGACTGATCTCACTAAGCGTTCTACGCATGCGTGACGCCGCCATAACTGTAGTTCACAGGAAGCAGGCGCCAGTTCACGGGACAGCTCGTGCTGCCTCGTGCTCTGCTCGCGCAGACCCCCAACCGGGTTGTCGCGCGTGCAGAAAGACTACAGTTCCCACGATGCATGGCGGGCAGCGGTGGCGCAATAAAATTAAAGGGGCTTTAAATAAAATTGTCTGTGAGAGCGCTTTGTTAAAACATGTTTCTTCTGCTGTTTTTGCTACTAGCAGTAAAATGGAGACGGCAGACGTATTAGACGAGGTATACACATTTCTACGTATTGTCGAGTTTTAAGTAAAGTGAGGTAAATTTATTTGGTTCCCGCAAAGAACAAAAATTTCGAGGTAATTTCATCCCTAGCAAAACACAAACAAACTAACAAACAAACAAGGAGTTTAGTGGTTCGTATAGAGCGCGTTTGTCGCTACCCTGTAAGCGAGTTTAGACGGAAGGTGCTGCAACAGCTTCGGTCTAGTGACGCTAAAGTCAACCCCACCCTAATATCGCTGGGGACCACACCACGCACTTCTCAGGCAACACAAGGCGCACGCCTCTCTAACAGCATTCAACGTGAGTTATTCGAGCAATTACTCGGCGCAGCCGAATGCGCACGGCGAGCTCGCCTGTCCGAGCTTTCGCAGTTTCGCCGTAACTCCGTGGATAACCTCCCAAAGCCGAAATACGCAGACATAAGTCAAGTCTAATTCTCTGCGCTCGCGCAATTCCGCATTGTTTGCGGCCGGTATACAGTTTCTGAACACGGCGGTTTCGGTGATCGCGCAGCACCTAATTTTAATTGCACCGCTTTATGTAAATTTAATTGGCGTATTGTATTAAGGAGCACGTGGGCGTTGTTTCGACTGGCACGTGCGTCTTGAGACAAAGGGCCTCGGTGATTAAAATAGTGACGTCAAGAGCTCAATCAATTTTCAATTATGGGTGGCTAAAAGCCACAATGACGCGAGGCTTAGAACGCGGTCAATTTTTTTTTTTTGTGTACATTCGATTTTGCAGAGTTGGTGTCTATTGTTCTACAGGCGTCTTAGATGATCGTATGCCTTTCGAAGATTCGTAGAATGGAGGATGCAAGATGCATATTCCATTCTCTTCTGGTAAATTGGCTATGGCGTACATTCGGTGTGTAATTGTGTAGGATGTAGACTTTGTAGAAACCTGTTTGCATCGACCAGACAAACCTGACGATCGCCGTACTTGGGATGGAGTGACGTAACTTGAATCACGGTTTTACATAAACTACCTACTGACATGTTAACATCGGCGGTTTGCGCACTAGTGAATCTTGACACCATAAAAGATGTTGATGCTAGTAGAGTTAAAAACAAATAAAACAACTAGAGGCACAAAAAATAATAAAAAAATGATTTTCTTTTTTAAAGCAGCGGTAGCAGCTTTCACATGGCCATTTTATAATTTCGAAAAACTATAATCTCTAGGTTTCAAAAATAGCTCGCGTTTCTAATCGTCCATCTTATCGACGGGTCCGTAGGGTTCTATGAACAAGTAGACGTATCCAAAAAACTTTCTCCGTGGTGGCTTCTCCGAGTCCACGTCTATCCGTTAGGTTCTCCCAGTGATCTGAATGACTGACTCCTAAAGTGAGCAGCGCGACTCTGGGGCTTTAATTAGTCCGTATTGGAAAAGATTTCCCATAGCAGGACGAATACATTTCAGACCAGGCAATACAAGGACAGCGCTTGCATCGATGTGGCACGCCACCCAGTATGTCTGTCAAAACTCTGTTCACTGGAACCACCGAAGCATGACGCAGTTAGAGGTTAAAGGAGCCATAAAACGATTTTTCTGCTTTCGCTAAATACTACTTCAAATCACTCCCTAACGACAATAGCCCCCAAAATTGCCTTTGCTCTTATATCTAGGCAGTGGCAGTTGCGAAGCTAAATTCCATAAATATCAGCATCGTTCTTCCCTTCAACTCGGAGCCAAAACAAGTGGCCACATTGCCTGACGACTATCCATGCCGCCAACGTTAATCATAGTCACGCACAGGGGTCAGCAAAGTAGAAAACGCAAGCTGCTTTCCTTGAGTCAAATAGCGCAAACATCAAGGAAGGAAGGACAAGTAGACGGAAGCTGAGCTCCAGGCATTGTTGAGAGTTCGGCTATTTCAATCACCGGTAGTGGTTGGCCACGAACCGCTACCCGAGTGTCCACCGCATGAGGCATTGATTGTTGCGAGCCGAAGTCGAGTGCTCATGCAGTTCTCGTGTTCAATCCATGAGCCGCGCTCGACTGTCGTCAGGGGAGTGGTTTCGATCCCACAATTACGTCATCAAGCTTTGCGAAGGCAAGACTGAAAGAAATAGTCTCCTTTTATCCTCGCATTTTCACCGCTACAAGGAACTTCTGAATCAATGGCTGTCGGTTCGAGTACACTTGGGCCAGACTAGGACCAGTACGCACCTGTAAAGTCGCGAGCATTCCCAACCCGATATCGTTTAATGACCGCTTGAAGGCTGGTTCATGCAGTCCTGTTTTCTTACGTTACGTAACGCTACGTTACGAAAGGTTACGACTGCTCATGCTACAAGACACCGGGACATCTGTGCTTAATATGAAGCGTGGCTACCAGTTCGAGGAAATAGCTTAACACTCGACATTCAAGACAAGAATGTTTCGGTTGCTTTATGCGTAACGTAAAGAAAACGGTGCTGTGTGAACCAGCCCTTATATTGCATCTGGGTGCCAAAAGGAAAATGTTATTTCCTCGGGAAAAGATGCTCTCCAGCTTTCGGGCGGCTGTCCTGTCCAGCAGGCACACAAAACTGGAAGACAAGCTATAGATTCGCTATTTTTTATAAATCAAGCTCGGGTTAAACACCGATCACTCATAGAGCAGCGTTGATAGTTTCTGCGGGCTTATAGTCTTACATCGCTACAAAAATGGGACCTAATCACCGTCACAAAAAAATCAAACATGCACTGTTTCTAAAAATGACCGAAGTTGTAAATAAAATCAGTATATAAAATAAATATCGTGGAGGAACCAAAAAGAACGAACGCAATTGGGGCCGTTTCTTGCCACATAATTTGTTTTCTGTAACCATGATGGCTAGACGACGCACTTTCTTAACCTCGATAAAAAGGGGCCTTTAAAATTACTTTAACCTATTTTTGATGCGCGTATTTTTTAGATGCGAGGATTTACGGAAAGCTAGGACACTTCCGCCTTAGTTTTGAAAAGCTTACTTTTTTATGATTATCGCTGGAGATGTCACAAAGACCTGAAGCTACAACGGCGCGTAGCACTCGCTACAGGAATGTGCGTTAAAATGAAAGTTGTTGCCATGCAGCCAAGATCTGATCGCTGCCTCTCATTTATTCATCCGCGGGATTTATTTGAGTGCTTCTAAACTTTTTATCGACCTTCCCCGCTTAATTACCTTTAAAATACCGGCCGGGGTAATGATGCAGTTGAACGCCGTAACGCCATGCCGATGAAAGTTTAATGAAATTTTCCCCTAACAGAACTTAGTTCCCGCGCGACATGGATAGTCCTAGTGACCTGGGCAAGATATTTATCCTCAACATTATACGTAAAACATTGAATTTTGTTTTTTTCTAAAAGAACTCTACGTACGGTTAATCCAAATAATAAATAATAAAAACAAAGAGCTTCCTCAATAAAAAATGGAAAAAAGAAGAATTGGTTTTGAAGCTTCTGACTAAAGTCGGATTTTGGTGTTTCTGCTTCTAAGTCAAAAACTGCATATGCGTTTTGAACACGACTAGAGTTTCCCTAAAAACTGCGAACGTTCAAAAAACCTATCTTGTTTAACGTTTCTATATGTAGGTATATTTTGCACTCCGATCCCACATAGACGTTTATACTTTGAAATGTGAGATGTATAAGCATATTAGTTTCACGGTTTTCGTTTATTGTTTTGTTTGGTATAATCCAAAGGTTTTTACTTCAGTATTTTTTTAATGCTAAGAAACACTTAACATAAATATTGTGGTTAAATTATCGCGTTGTTCAGTGTAAGCATCTGTGACGGTTCAAAGCACATGGGCCAATAGTCACAGATACCAGTTCAAGGAATTCTTTATTGACGATGTGCTCATGATGTTTTCTCAGAAAACTATAAATCACTAGGAATACAAAATATAAAGTGCCGCCTAATTGACTTGTTTTTTATTTTAATTGAAGCATTATTTCATTTCGTGCGTTTGTATTTTGCTAAACAGTTTTTAATTACGAAGATGAGCACCAAGATGGCCTACATTTTTAACCCCCTCATGGTCGCGACACAGATACATTTATTTATTTATTTAAAATACTGCCAAACCTTACAGGTTATTGCAGGACGAATTTATAACATGTGGTAATAAAGGTATAACAAAAGTAGTCTTTCTTTTTCTTGCATATTGAAATAGCACAATTTTTTCTTAAAATGCCCTTTGAAGCGTTTAAGATTTCTAAATGGAGCCCCTAAGTGTAAGCAAGGAAAGACGAAAGGAGAAGCTCAGCTCCTCGCGAATGCCCTCGCAGCATGAGGAATAGGGTGCATTAACAGGCTGCCATTTTGTGGGACGTTATCCGCAGCAAGTTCGCAGCGCATGCCCTGAACGATGCTCGAGATGAACTCTTTCTGGCATTTCAAAATAAGCGAACACCGTGCGTGTACAGCTTTGATCGGTGCTCAAGGTCTGCGGGAGCACGTGTACTCATAGCTTTGGCCATAGCCTCCACTATACTGACAAAGCCTGGCAGATCGCCACGAGACGCGGCCGCCGAAGGTGAAAAGGTAGAGCGGTAGTCAAGAGTCTTGTAACGGGCACCCCGCTGCGGCAAGACGCCGAAACACACTACTCCCGAGCGATGGAATGTCCGCTCGTGCTCCTCGCGTTACTCGCGCTACCGCTTCTTTTCTCGTCGGGTTTGAAAACCATGTTTCGGGTCCTCGCCGCTGCAAAAGCTGTGCGCTGAATACCAGGTTTCCCGAGAAATGCTCCTCGCTACCAGATCCTTGCGCTCCAAATCAGCGACCGTGCACTCTATGGCTCCGTCGTCGGACTTCCAGAATTTGTGAGTATATACCGTGTTACTGAAAGAGGGCGAGAGAAAAAAGGGGAAGGGCTACCGGCGCTTTCCCTCTCGCTGGGTCGGTAGAAAGAGTGAAAGTCCCGGATGAGAGGCTTCGCCGGTTTCGGGTGTCTGCAGTGCCCGAACTTCGTTCGCGCTTTCTTCTCTGTTTTAAACTCGCAAACTTAATTAGAGCCACGGGCTTCGATGGCGACAGTCCCCCGGTCATCGGGACACCATTGCTCGGTCATAGGGTGCACGAATAACAACAGAAAGCGTCGAATACTGTCCAAGGACCTATGTAGCTCGCAAGGAATCCGGCAAGGCGAGAGCGGCTGCAATGTTTTTAAGCTCCATCACTTTCCACATGACCCCGGTCTCTGGCGGCAGTGGGTTGCGTCCGTAAACCGAAAAGACATTTCCTCAACGCCATCCTTTCGACTGTGCTCGGAACATTTTGTGAATAGAGCGAGCACGGAACGCTGTACCGCCGATGAACATGGTGTACACCCGCAAGGTGCGTGCGAGTTTTCTCGCGACAATCGCTGTTTCGGCTTGTAAAATTTTGTAACTGAATTTATCTTAATATTGATATTTTGCAGTGGTGACATTGACTCGATTTTATCATCTACAACACTTAGTTGAAGGCTTATTTCCGCCACAGGGTGTGGCTGAAAATTGTTGAAAAGTTAGTTCTATCGGTTTTCCTGAATCGCGATTTCCTGCGCGATACCAGAGAGCCGGCAAAAGCGCTCCTTGGAGTGCCGCTGGTGGGCTGTTTTCGTTGATTGGGTGCTTTAAAGCGCTGGATGTTCGCAGCAGGGTACGTCTCGCGTGTTGCAATCTGCGTTTTCGAACCCAGTGTACACGTTTCTTTCTTCGAGTCATGGCATCTGCCAGTGCGACGACAGGGGAACAGCGGCAGCGAACGCGCCAGCGATAGAAATTGGAGGTGAGTATTCAAAATATTGCATCAAAGAGTAAAATAATTCGTGGATGCTTTCAGGCTTTCGGCGGTTCGATATAAGTCGTCATTATGCATGTATATACTCATCACAATATCATGTTCACTAGACGCGGCACCGCGAGTCTCCATGGTACGGGCTGCTTCCTTTCCGCGGTGCCGCGGCTCTCCAGAGCGAAATAAATAAAGACTAAAGACTAAAGGTAAGTACTTCTAGAACGTCCTCGTCGTTCATCCACAAGGAAATATAGAAACATGGACACGCAAGATAAAAGCAGCGCAGCAAAACGATCGGTGGCAGCTCCGGGTGTTTACAAAAGTTAAATGAGGTTCCCGTGTCGTGTATCGTTTGTTGATTACTAAAAACGGCTACGTAGAAATAGGCCAATTGCAAGCAAAAATTGATAAATGGTTCATCAGTTTTAGTCATACGGAAAGCGATGGAGCTTAAAAACAGTGCAGCCGCACTCGCCTTGCCGGATTCCATGCAAGGTACATAGGTCCTTGGACAGTCTTCGAAGCTTACTGTCGTTATTCATGCACCCTATGACGGAGCAATGGTGTCCCGATGACGTGAGGGCTGACGTCATCGAAGCCCGTTGCTCTAATTAAGTTTGCGAGTTTAAACAGAGAGGAAATCGCGAACGAAGTACGGGCGCTGCATACACCCAACACCGACGAAGCCTCTCATCCGGGACTTTCACTTTTTCGACCGACCCAGCGAGGGGGAAAGCGCCGGTAGCCCTTTCCCCTTTTTGCTCTCACTCTCAAAATGGCGCTACCCACGACAAAACTGTCTACAGAGGAGGCTATGCTTTGGTTTCACTGCCTGTGAGGAATGCACACGGATGCACGTTCAACGTCCATTCGACGCGATCAAAATCGTTGTCCTTAAAAGACGATAAATGGGATCAGCTTCTGAGCATGCGCTGCAAACAATGTCCAACAATATGGCGTCCGGTGAATACACCCTACAGAAACTAAACACCGCATTCGATTATAGCAAAGCCGCAAAAAAAAATAATAACTAAGAATCGTGAATATAATTTTTAATTTTTAACGCTTAAGTTGTGAGCGATATTCATTTATTTTTCCGCGCGTCCTGATTGCACCGATGAACTGTAACGAGCAAGCGTAATTATTATACGCGACTCCAAAGTGCCGGCTCAAAATGACGGCCATTTCGCCACGAATATCGAAGGTCGACTAAAGGTCGCTTTAATTGGACGAAAGCAGATTGTGCAAGCGGAGGCGCGACGGAAACGATGCCTTCGAACAAATTATACGACGCAGTAGGAAGAGCACTCTCTAATCACCGAGGATTAAACGAAAAAAAAAAGCGTGTCAGGCCATTCCTGCGTAAATCTTGCTGTTAGAAGAAATTTTCGAAACACATGGTCCAATTACAGACTCCCGTTCTGCTTCTGTACAGTGGGCGCAGGAGTTGCGGGCAGGAAGCGAATGAAATTAGTAGCCTAGTACAATGTTTTTGTTTTCTATTTAATCAAGTCGACTTATTGATTCGTTTTATTAAGTATGGTATACCTGCGACTAGGATTCAGACTAAAGTGATCAAACGCACCCGCTCTGAAATTCAATGAGAAATCAAACAAACCAGACTAAATCTTATTTTTTCGGAACACAGTCATTTGGGACACACTAATGAGAGAACAGTGTTGTTCTTTGTCAGCCGTTGTGTTCGCTGCACGACCGACAGGGCGTGGCAGTCATATTAGTGTGCGCTAGGGTTTTGATTTCACCTAAATAAGGCTCCGTCGTTTTATGAATGTCTGTCCTTGCAGGTATCTACGCACGTAATTTGATGGTTTATATTCACCTACATTTTGTTTTAGCGCAAGAGTCATAGTCTAGGGCATTTGTGACACATAAATGCTTGGAGGAGTCAGAAAAAGTTTTAATAGGGGGATGAGGGATTATGAATGTGATTCCACCACCGCTTCAATCTCATGTAGTGTCAAAGAACGTGCTGTTTGCTAAAACATAAATTCCACTTCAGTTCTGCAGGTCTTGACTGCAAGCGACTTTTAAACTGCTTAGGGTTCTTCTTCTCGCTACTGCGAAGCGAACACCAAAAACGCAGTCATTCTGTACTTTGAACAAGCTAGTTATTTGTGTGTACGTATGTATAACGTCTGTAGGCCGTAATCATTATCTTTTTACTCCCGTTATATTGCGGAAGTTTTGCCATCCTACATTTGGACACAGCCTTATTTCTACTTCAAATATATCTCCAAATGCTCTGTACCTAAACTTTGTTTCACCTTAAAATGCACGGCAGCAGCCGCTTCAAGACATCAGAGCCGATTAAGCGGCGAGAGAGTGCCCCGTGTTTTCACGCACAGCACGTCCCTGGGAACAATAGCAAGGCCACGTGACTTAGACTCAGCAATCGGTTTGCTTTGATGACTCGTGGCATTTGCTGTTGTTTATTTCAAGGTAAAACGGCCTTATATGAAGCCTTTCTAGATTGTGCATTTCCCAGTTTGAGTTCATTACTTTTTTTATTTTGTTAAAAGTAAGCTTCGCATTACAAGCCTTTTCTAGCACGAGTGCACGTGAGGAAAATCCTTTTACACAGTCGCGCGGTCATGGTTGCTTTTTTAACAGCGCTGCACTGAACATATGGTAAAGCACGTTCACATAAAATCATCTACTTGAGTCGATAATATAGGGTTGCTACAGGGTTGTTAAATACTACACACCGCAGAAGGAAATTCCCGCTACTTGAATAAGCTGTACTACGTATATGACACTCTGACTAGACGAAATCGAGCATTTTTTTGTTGAGAATACGTTATTATGTAGCCACATTTTAGTCAACGCTTTAGAGACATTCAGATATTTCAGTCGAATCCCTTACGAATGAGGCATATAAAAGTTAGCTATGGTAAAGATCATTTCTAAACATTCTCCGGAAACTCTAAGCGGCGACAGTAACGTTCCCGCTTGCCCGCCTCGACGCGTGTTTTCGTCGTCTTATTTGTATGCGCGCTGGCAATAAACTTTCTGGATCCCCCCCCCCCTCCGCCTTCCCATCATTCCCACCGAAATAACATCCAAGTCCCCTTTTTTTTTGCTTTTTAGAAGTTTCTGGATTTTTCGGACGGCTTGAGAAACCAGTGCTAGAAGAGCCCAAGCATACATGTGCATGTTTCTGAGAATATGTGCGAGTACGATTATCTTCTATCATCTTTCTTTCTCTATAAACCCTTGCTGCTTTTTTCTCTCCTATATGAATCTTACTGTTGCTTCGCTTTTTCTACACTTCTATTTTTATATTAGGCGACGTTGTCCGCATGACAAATGCTATCCTCTCAATTTTTTTTTCTTCAGAATTCCTCTCTGCTATTTTGAAGATGTGAGAAAAAGAAATGAAAAACTAAACAAGCATAACGTTAGCTTCGACGTTGGGAACTTCGTCGGCACGGATTCCATTTCGTGGCAAAACGAAAATATAATTAACGTAGTCCTCGGCCTGCAAATGTGATTCAAAATCAAATTTCACCGCTTCTGTATGAAATTTCAATGCCTCGATTAAAATTTAGCAATCTTGTTCGCTGTAACGAATTCAGGGCACGGATTTTTCCGACCGGAGTGACCTTTTACTCGACCGCAGCATGCACGTGAAAAGGAAACTTTATATAAAACGACGTTCAGAGAAAACCTTTATATATATTTTTTACAAAGTTACATCTCACGTTTTTTCTAAGGTTCATATAACACCGCCAATCACGCAACGTAAGAAAAACAAATTCGCCAATAATATAAAAAAACAAGTTAAAAACTTAGCACACTTCATAATACTAGCCAATTCCAGAGCTCAAACGTACCCTCTTATATGAGTACAAATTCAAACGCCTTAGCGATATTACGATGCCCTAAATCACAGCCCCGCAATTTCGAAAAATATCACTATAATGGATATCACCAGGCGGTTCACTCACTGCCTTGCATCGGGCCACGTCTCTGTGCTTCTTTTCGACTAGCCAACAAAAGAAGGAATAAGGGCAGTATGTGCAATTCAATGATACAAATCAGCGGTGATGGTGACCATATGTAAAAAAAAAAAACGAGATCTAGGATTTTTTGAGAATTTTTTCTTGTGTTTTTGCCCCGAAACAGAGTAGTTTTTGTTTTATTTTTATTTTTTCTGCGGACAATATTAAATTGCACCACTGAGTGAGAAACTTCATTGGTTTCGTCTTGATTTTCTTATTTGTTTTTGTGTTTGTCTTAGCTTGTTTTAGATTTTGTTAACGACACGGTGCAAAGTAATGTTGGAATTTAGCAGAACACCCGTGGCTATTCCGGGGTAGCGCTTCGGACTCTAAATCACAGCGCGTGCTTCCGGTAGCAATATCGCTCTTGGCAGCAGCACCATGCTAAAACCCTCTAGTATCAATACCAAATCCGGGCTGACGTCGTAACGAAAATAAGTTATTGTAATATCTTTATAAATACGTTCATAGTTAGTTTTATAGATTCTTTATTTTTCACCGGTTTACTTGCGGTATTTCTGGCGGTATAGCAATTAAGTTAAACACTACTATCAACTTGTCTAAAACTAAACAGCATAATGATTGCTGCCTTAACCACGCTACGTCTGTCTACTATGAGCCAAACTCTTAAATCTCGCACCGTTTGAATTTACTAGTACATCTTATATAGATAGTTATTTCGATGCTGCATCGCCGCTCTCCGTTTAAACTAACTACAGTCACCATAGTATGATTTGCGAACGAAAGAGAATGGCTTGAGATTCTGAGATACCATGCAGGTGTTTCGAGAATTTTTGAAAACGTTTCCAGGAGGGTCTTAAAACGAATAAGATCACTTCTTCTGAGGACGGAAGGTGCTGAAGTGATCTACCAGATAAAAGAGATAATTTGTCTCTTTAAAAGTACTAAACCAAATGTAAGATTCAGACCGTCTCTTTAAGTCTAAACATTATTCACCCTGGTTATTCTATCGCGCTCACTCCGTGCATTGCAGCGATTGGCCCTTGCAGGTACGTTGCGGAAAAGTAAACGCACAGCATTTCTTGGAGTGCGGTATGGTCTCTATCAGCGGTTCGAACATCAAAGCGTTCATAAGATGCTCATAGAATAGCTAAGAACATTATCGTAAAAAGAAAAATACAAAAAAAAACATTGGGCAAAAAAGTCAACAAAAAGTCGAGAGTACCCGTCGCCGCTCGCCCTCACTCACTTCACTTGATATCCGCCGCTTGGCCGTTTAGGATGAATGATTTGTGGCGTAAATCTTTTCCCGCGAGCCGATTTAATGGCGGATACGGAATATCCGATTTTTCCGCGTATTTGCGGGCGCATCGAGTATTTTTTTTTCTTCGCCTGCTCAGTAGCGACGAAGCCAGGTGGGCGGCATACAGCATTCATCGGAAGCAAAGCGCCCGGTGCTTACAAGTCCCGAAGGACCGGGCCAAGTCGCCGGCCGTCTTTTATCAGATCACACGTCCCGCTGCACGTCTTTCTGGGGCACGCTTAACTCCGCGGCCTCTGGGGACATGAAAGCGTAATGCGAAGTCACTGGGCGCACTTTCTTCTCTCTTGCGTTGTTCGTTGGGCTCTTCGACATATATATATAAATAAGAAAGGGGCCTGACGTCCGTCCTACGGACGTCAGGCCCCTTTCTTATTTTTATTTCTTTATTCTTTACTTTATGTTAGATTTAACAATTTATTTTTGTAAATTCTTGTGTTTACATTTGACTTTTATTCCCTCATTTTTAAGTATACTCTCCGCGTATCTAGCGTTCTTGTGTCTAGCCTTGATTGTTCTTCTAAACTAATACAACTTTTGTTTGTCGGCACCTTACTCTTTTTTGTGCGTGACCTTTTTCGCCATTAAATTAGACGTTTTATGATCATCCGACGCCTGCTGCGTCTGCGCACCCAAATTTTGCCTATATATCGACGGAAGCATTTGTAAACCTTGTGGGGTTTCCCTTGCTGCTACCCGTCTCGGGAAATGACACAGCACACCGGTTCAACAACACGTAAACATTTAATGACCGCTATCGCCTGCGGCGCAATCCCAACAGCCCCCTGCGCATACGCTGCGGCGTCCCTTATCAGCGGCGGAGCGCCGCTCGCGTGGCCAGTTGCCCTTGGCCCCCTCGTGGTCAAGATGACCACACATGATTGTTGAAGGGGCAACCTGGGCCAACCGCTTGGAATCCCCAGGTTGCCCACAACGTTCACCACTTTTTATATATATATGTTTTTTTTAAGCTTTACAGATTTGTTTAAAAAAAGCCCCGAAAGTTACACTTATGCGGTTTGTGCAGGTGAGTTATACGCCCAGGGCGACATTATGTGGGTGGCAAATCTTTTCGATGAGTCGGCTAATTAATAAAATTCACTAATTAACTTTTTAATTCGTAAACATAGACAAATGGTTCCAATAAGAAACTTAGTGAGCGGAATCTAAAACCACTAGAGCAACTCTTTTTAGAACGACTTGAGGCTCCTGAGAAACTCAGGGGCGCACCAAATTACCACTCGTGGAGCAGGCGCAAAGCTAGCAGTGGCCGAACGCGATGATAATCTAATCATCCGCGTTCGCCACTGCTAGCTTTGCGCCTGCTCACGAGTGGTAACTTTGGTGCGCCCCAAGTTTCCCACGAGCTTCAAGTCGTTCTAAAAAAGTTGATTTAGTGGTTTTCGATGACGCTCAGTGAGTTTCTAGTTGGCACCGTATGTCTATTTTCACTAATATAAAAGTTAATTAACGGCTATTAATTAATAAGCCGACTTATTGCAAAGATAAGCCACCAAGATAGTGTCCCCCTGGCAGTATAAGTCACCTCCACAAGCCGCATAAGTGTAACTTTCACGGCTTTCTAAAACAAATCTGTAGAGCTTAAAAAAAAAAACACTGAAAGTTAGGGGAAGGGAAAGGGCACGTCTTCCAAGATATCTAGAGAACCACTCTTCCCCATAAGGACAAGCTGGACCGTATATATAATGGGAATGAGTTAGGATTGACTAGTTCAGCAGTAGTAATACTGTGAACGAAGAGGGGAGAGAGTGTAATAAATTCAATAATCACTTTCTCCCTCTTTGTTCACATATATATATATATATATATATATATATATATATATATATATATATATATATATATATATATATATATATATATATATATATATATTGTTCCCGTTTCTCCCCAATCATTATCTCAACAGCAGGAGTCAAAATGATCGACGGAGCCCTCGTTCTGTTATCGAGGAGATCAAACTATAGGGGGCGCTATGTCCCAGCTTGTTTGCCCTAGAGGTATGTGTTTGTCAACACAAGGTAGGTGTACTGGAATCTTTAATTAATTTTTCCCGATCAAGCGCGGGGCCGACTCGTGCCTGATATTTTTTTTCCGCGCTGAGTTTTAACGTTTTAATTACTCAATTACATAGGAGCAGCCAAAGAATCCCCCACACTAGCTTATCCGCAAGGTATTTCATAGTCTTATATCCCCCTTTCCATTTTCTTTTCCAAACCGAAAAAAAGTATGTGACTGCTTTCTAATAACTACGCAATAAAAAATTAAAGACGTTTACAATTCTCTGTAATGCCAAATTAGAGCGCAGCACTTTAGAAGGAGGAGGGGAGGGTCACTTCTGACGTCACGTGACGTCATACATGACGTCACGTGTGACGTCACGAGGGTAAAAGTTTCGCGCTAAACTTTGCGGGAAAATGTTCTGCCAAATTCAGCGAAAAATTTCCCCGCTAAATGTAGTGAAAACATTTCCAGCTAAATTTAGCGGGAAATGTTACCCTCGTGACGACACGTGTGACGTCACGAGGGTAAAATTTTCCCGCTAAGCTTAGCGGGGAAATTTCCTGATTAATTTAGCGGGGAAAGCTTTCCGCTAAATTTAGCAGGAAAATTTCCCCGCTAAATTTAGAGGGAAAATTTTGCCCTCGTGACGTCACACGTGACGTCACGTATGACATCATTATGGGAAACGTAATGCGTAGCGTGGTCACGCCGACGGCGACGGCGACGCCGCTCAAGCCGGAAACGGGCGCCTAAGATCTGCCCTCTCAAACGGAAATAGGCTCAAATAGAGTTGGTTATGTAAAGGACGTTAATTTTGAAAGCTTCCATGTAACGTTCTGTACCCTAGTGGGCGCATCTCGCTGCAACGTAGGCCGTTAAGTTGGCTCTCCCTCCTATACTCTTATAGTGTGAGAAAGCACCCTTTGCAGAGCACAGCTGGTTGCCAAGCTAACAATTCGGCGTTTCAAATTCGTTCTACTTTTTCTGTCTTTTCTTCTTTTTTTAAGGCTTTTCTTATCGCGGCTTGCCAGCAACGGAGATTAACTGCCTTTCTTTTTTCCCGATTTTTATTGGGGCGCTGTGTATTTGGGTAAACATCACTCATAAAGATCGCACATTTCGGAATACCGTTCGAGCGTAAATTTTCTACAAGGTCGAATATCCTCATAGTTTATATTCCTTTCCCAAATTGAAGCGATAGCAGATAAGGTAACATGATAAACATAGAAGGAAAAAAGTTTGGGGAGAGGAGAGAAAAATCATCAAAGGAGGTGCGCAAAATGAAAGTATGTAAAGCTGGGAAACGCATTTTGTATGCCTGCCCGTTTTGTTGGAGTCAAAAAGGGAAAGGATTAAAGAGAAACAAATATACTGAAAGAAAACAGAAGTGAGTAATCTGGTCATGAACCTTATTCACGGCCGTTCTATAAGCATTTGAAAGAATCAGAATTGTGGTAATAAAATACTAAAATGGCACCCCCCAAAGAAAAAGACAACAGCAATAAAACAAGCTTTATTCTGAAGATGCAATGTTCTGCGTCTTAAAGCATGTCAAGGCGCACAGAAACGTTGAGCCCATTCAAAAATCTTTTTTTCGTTTTTTTATTTTCTTTTAGGAGGGTCTGCGCAATAAAACTGCTTTAGCAAGAAGAGTCTTCGGAATATGAAAGGCGTGCTTCGAGTCCGGTCGTTTATAATAAGTCCCTCCAGAGCTTTCGATGGTTATGCCTGGCTCTTGGGATGTTTAACGAAACGAAGAATTTATGTACGGACATTGTTTACCTCCCTTCGTTGTAAAAGGGCTCACGCTCCGCAGATAACCCAAACATCAAAATGAAGTGCATTATAATTTTGCTATAGTTGTGTATTCACGTCCGCTTTTGCACTTTGCATACCTTTATCCCCTCCAAAATATTCGAGTATGCAACCTCTGAGCACTTTATTCTTCGAAGTATTGTTTGGAAGCAAGCATTCAAAATAATGTAAAAGTAAAATCAATTATCCCTCAGAGCTTATAACTTCTAGTACAGCAAAATTAAACGTACAAAAAAAAACAGATGAAATTATCAAGCAATCGGAACAATTACAGCGTGTGATATTTAAGAAGCTCAACATTTACTATATGGCGTTTCCTATAGTAAAACCAGAATTCAGAAAAAAAAACTTGCGTTATTTTTTTTTTATGATTGCGTTTGGGGCCATGCGGGCTACTAGAGGAGAGGCTTAATTGGTTAATTACTTCGGTAATAAACTGAGAATTTTAATTGCCTTTGTAGTTTTTGTTTGTTTTTAATAAAACCGGAGAGTTGACGCTTGGGCTTATACGAGTAGAAGCTGAGGGAGAGTAGGAAATGAGAGCATGCGGGCAGGTCGGAGCAGCGAGCTCTGGTTGGAATGTTTAGTGGGTAGGCGCAAAGCTAGCTGCCTTTCCTTCTGCTCAATGTTCGAACGCGTTCGGACGCCGAACGCCGGACGTCAACGTTTGCCGCTCGAATGCGTTCGAACAGTAAGTATAGACAAAACCAGCTAGCTGTGTGTCCACCGACTAATCATTCCAAACAGAGCTAGGCGCTCGGACGCCCCCCCCCCCCCCCACACACACACACACACACTCTCGTATCCTCCTCTCACAAATTTCTACCCGTATTAACAGACTAACCGATACGGGAAAATTCGACTAAATATTTTATTGAGAGTACTACGGGGCGAGTAATGTAGTCCTCGTATACGGCTTGGAACTGAAACTGAACCGGCAAATAGCTCCTATGACGTCTCTTCTTCTGCTTTTCGCCGGCTCCGCAACCCACGTGTTCGCGCCGCAGGTGATGTCAGCGGTGTGACGTTAGCGCAGAATGGAGGAAATGACGTCACGGGTGCTATTCGCCGTTTAGTTACGATTTGGGGGCGGGTACATAAATGTCATTTCTCGCCGCGTAGCACCCACCACAATAATTCCTAATAAAAATATCACGTCACGGTTAGACTATAATGAGATCCAGCTTCAAGTCTCCAACTTCCTGTCCCCGAAAATAAAAGTTTTAAAAGTTAATGAAAAGATTTTAGTTAAGTATCTTAGAAACAAATTCTACCTCTTTTCTAATGGCGTCCAACTTGACCCTAGGACTAAATAACCTAACGCAAGCTCTCGTTCCTTTGCAAATTGTAGTCCCAGTGAAAAAAAAAAAAGAGATTTGTATATATAGCATATAAACACTAAAAGGCTGTGAATACTTGAGGATTGCGCGTGTCTCCATCTCTCGGACATTTCAGTAGTGATGTCGGTTTATATGTATAACAAGACTATAAAAAAAAGTACCCGACGGATTCATGAACAAAAATACAGAGGGAGGCAGAGGGAAATTCCGCGCTTTTCGGCACTTGTGCTTCAGTTGCACTCCCCGAAATCCTTTGCACTCGGAGCACGTAAAGACGCTTCTCCGCCTAAAGGCGGCATCTACTATAAGGGACTATTTTTTTATTAATCCATATATCCTTGGGACCTTTTCCTTCGGGACATTTCGCGTCCGGTTGTCCCTTGGATATTACTTCTTTTCGTTTGGTTTTTATTTTCTGACAATAAATTCAAGGCAAACACAAAACAAACAAAAATGCTAAATATATTTTTGAACAAGACTTTAAGCGCTGCGCGTCGTCCCTACGAGACGAGAAACTGGAAAATAAAATAAAAGACACTCAATCGCAGTGTTGTATGCGTACAGACATTGAACCATAACTGTTGGCGTTTGACTCATGCTAGAAATAAAACACTATGCATAAAAGAAATGCGCCCTGGTGGAATAGCTGAAACGGTACAACCCTGTAAGATCAACTTGTTTTGTTATCCTTTCTAAATTCGCCTTTGTTTCGCGTATTTTTATTACTATTATTGGATGTGTGCGAAAGCTGCCCAGTACAGCTGTGTGGTCCAGCCTTACTTATCGTTGTATCAATCTTTTACAAAGACAGAGCTGTTTTTTGCGACTGTTTTTTTTGTCACTTGTTAAACCGTTTGTTCGGCGGAAAGCAGAAGTAGCTCTCGTCCGTCAACTGTCCCACCCAGGCCGAATTCGCCTTCACAAACAGGTCTCTGGAACGCGTAAAAAAAAACTTATTTTTCTACCGTTACCGACCCCGGCCTTTGAGCTACCCCAGTGTGGTTGTTTCTCTTATGCTTTTTTTAAACAATAACTGTAGAAAAGCAACCCTTCTGGTAAAAATGTCAGTTCTTGTCGAAAAAAACGTTGCTGTTCCGTATCTTTTGAGACTATATCCCGTGGAACAAAGGTCGTTTTATATTTCGTATACACACCTGATGGCACATTTTACTCGATTATTTTATGCAAGCGTGCGGGACTTTTTTACGACCAGGACAGTCCCAGATTTCTCTGCGTGTCTCGCTCATGACACGTACCATCCACGCTCTCTCTCCCCCCCCCCCCCTGAATCGGCATCCCCAGTGCCCTGCACAAACAGTCGGAAAATAAATGCGCAACTCGTGCGACGTCACTACAGTTCCTTCTTTTCATTCGCCCTGGTTTTCAAAGATGGATCGCCGAACACGCTAGAACACGATCCATCTGCCTTTCCATTCATCTATCGATATATTTGTCTGTCGGTCTCTTTATTTATTTATGTGTTTATTTTTATTTTTATATAGCATCAGTCACTAGTTGTCTATCTGTAACTTTGGGCTTCACTAGCTATGTGTTCTTTTTTTATTTCTGGGTACGCTTCCTCTTACATACAAAAACTAATATAAGTAACCTGGACAAACAAATAGACCGCAGGCCAGCAGTTGTAAGTTTTGAGCCAGACACTAACACAAAGCTTTTACAGACAAATACGGACATGGTGTTCCTGCTCACCCTCATTTGTGCCATAATCTCCGACGCATTGTGGTATGATCCGTAAAGGATCATACACAATGAACCCGTTGCAAATCCTCTATTAACTCTCTTTCTGTCTCACTCTTTGTATTTGTTGCCTCTCTCTCTTTCTTTTTTATCTTTTGTCTTTCTTCCTTTTTCTGTCCTCTCTTTCATTTTACTCTTTACTTTTTTTTTCTTTTCTGCTTCTATCTTTCTATCTACAACCCCTCTCTCTGCCTACTTCTGTATTTCACACTCTCTTTTTTTTTACTCTTTCATCTTGCTTCATCCTTCCTTTTTATATGTATTAAAAAAACCTACGTAATCTTTCTTGCCAAATAAACGAATGCACTGGAAGTATACTAATCATCTGCCTGGTACATATATGTACAACGTACGTTTCGCACAATTTCGTGAAATGAAAACATGCAATTCCAGCATATGTTTCCAGTTTGCTAAAATATACTGCCAAAGTGTACTGGTAATATTCTGACGTATCCTTAGCATACTATCATTGTAGTACTTCAGTACTTGGTTATCCTCTTTCATTTTCTAATGAAAGGGCGTAGTGCACATGGACCACATGGTGTGCCAATCACTGCTATCCAGAGAACGCGTCTTGGCAACGACGAAGAGAAAAACAGATTTAAATCAAAATACTTAAAACAGCTTTCAAACCAATCGTACTTTGGAGTGTTTATTTGGCTACTTAGTACCTCTGGAAGCGAGGACATCAACAAAAAACTCGCTTAGCGTTTGTGCTTTTCCTTTCATTGGAGGCATGTATAGTAAGGTCGTAATTATTCGGGACGAGTGAGTTCGCCGTGCTTTGTAATTCGCTGTCAACCTTTTCTGAATTTTCTTTTTTAAGATATGTTTTTTATGCTTTGATATAAATAAACCCGTGTCATATCCGTGAAAGGCAGCACCCTGCAAAACAATTTTTAGTGATATACCGTTAGCCTGAAGTATTTAGTGAGCGCTACATCGGATGTCGTTGTTCTGTTTAAACTTAGAGTTCTTCAGACGGATATAGCAGCGCATTAAGGTAAGCGCTTTTTTTAACAGAGTGAATAACAAACAGTATTGTTTGGCAGGAAAAAAATATGCCGCGTACAACCACAAACATACTGTTGAGTACAGCCAATGTACTTTACAGTACATTTTGTACTGTGGAGTACAGAAAGAAGCCGTGATTGACACGGAAACGACACGCTAAGGCACCCAAGCCTGATAAAAGAATATTATATAGTTACCCTAAGAAAGTGTAGCGTCGTATTTAAGTCACCTGTATTATCCATCCAAACAACAATCTACGATGTTTTGTTTTTTTCAACACGTATTTTGCTGGAAGTCGACTTCTTCAATTTAAATGCATTTTGAAACGAGAAGCAGTGAAACAAACATGCTCATCGCCTTTTTTGTTTATTTCTCATGTATTTGTTTGTTTGTTTTATTGTGGGCCCGGAAAGTTTGGTCAGAAATTAGCTTTTCTGTATAAAAGCTAGATCCACGTGGTCAGTTAAGATGCTTGTTGGATGATCGGAGGCCGACTGGGCTAGCGCACACAAGCTGGGAGCACGTGGAGCGAAAGCTCGCGCTGCAGAACCCAGGGATCCTGGCTACAATCCCCACCCCTGCCCGTTTCTATCTGGATGGGCATCGTACCGGCGTGCGGTCGTGTATCACTACTGCGTGATGCACGTTAAAGACCCCAGGCTACCGGTTGTAATGCACTGCCTAAATTGCTCAACTACAGCAGAGACAAGTCGTCCGTTGAGGCAGACTAAGATCAGACAGTAAACACACCCACAAACTTTTTCATTTTTAAGATGCTTGCCTTACATATTTTGACGCTGTATTGAAGTTTCATTACTGTACTAAATAAAATGTTAAAATACCGTTTTCTACCGGCTAAATTGTCCCTACAAAGGGTAGACACAAAGGCCATTTCATGCTCAATTCATGCTCCGTAAATAATAATAATCTAATAACCAAATCAATTTTCCTCGTTCAACATGAGGCATATAAAAGTCAGTTTTGGAAGGCTGCTAATTAAACTCCTACCTCAAAGTTTATTTTTAAATTGTCTAGTCAGAAGAATAAAAAAAAGGAATGGGAAAGCCGATTTATGAAGCTGTCACGGACGTTGCTTTGGCTTAGATGCTTGGTCAAAAAGAAATCCAGTTTTTCGCCGGTGGAGTGCCTGTCGTTATCACTTGTGAACTCGCTATGGCAACATCCGGTGATTTGTTCAAGTCCAAAATTTTTTATTGGATTGCTGCCAACGTCACCCGAGAATAATAACTGGCACCGTTCATAAATGGTGCAAATTGAAGGAGCGTAAAATGTTCAGTTTCCTGTTTTTGTTGTTTTTTTTAAGAGAAGCCTTAGCATTCTAGGCTGAGTTATTTGCCTACTCTATCAAGCCCCTCAAGCTTTTAAATGCTCTGAGACGCTTCTGACACAGCGGCATAACTGCTAATCGGCACACCTTCTTTATATCCAGTCCACTAAACGTTGGATACAATTAACAATGCGCTCCCCTCACGTAACTGCCATGGCATTGAATTCTTCCAAAAACTAATCAGCAAAGACAGCAACCATGACGAGTTTGGGGACCTTAGTGCGACGTGATCTTCCCAAGAGGACTAATTGCGCATCGTGGAGGTACAGTGGCGGGCGGTGATGAGACCACAGGAGGAGCGTCTGACGAATTCTTAACTTGGATGTGAGTACAAATATGGCTCTAAGCTTCGCACTTCGTAGAAACAAATAGGTTAATTGCTCCCCGCATGACAATTACAAAACTTTTTTGATTACTACAATCTAATCTTGTAAGAATATTCGCATGTCGCAACCACGTAGCGTCGCATGGGACGTCAATGAGGAACGTGACACATTTTCCCTTGTAAGTCTGTTAGTTCACTTTCTCGTAGAACACGAAGAGTGTCTATCTCGATGAGCGCCTGAAAGATCCCAGAAAATCACGCAGCTCATAATGAGATTAGATCTGAAAAACGCGATGTGGGCAGGTACATAGAGCGAGTGAAACTTGATGCGCAATCACTGTCAATGAGCACGAGGATTTTTTTTTCTGGTCGTATTCTTAGTTTTGTAATTAGCTGAGATCATTCGACTCAGCTGTGCGTTGCGTGCGAAATTTAACTTTTTTATCTTATTGTAGGCATCGGATGTTTGAGGTCAGTAAATAAAATATTGGCTACAGTTGAACCGTTTTACAGCTCTATGAGAATTGGGATTGCTGCACGTAAGCGTGTAATACAGGCGCGGCCGAAGCATTTAATTATTGCTACACATGTCGCGCCAAAGACGTATGCTCACGCTATGTTCTTAATATGTACCGTCCTATAATTTCAATGTTCAAGAGGTTGTCATAAACAATAACAAAAAATAGATAATATAGGAACGTCGAGGGGCTTTGAAACACGGCTCACGTGTCTTCAATGTTTTCATCAATGTTGCACATTGAACACACACCGAGTTCAACACGCGGCCCTGACGCCACATTGCTGCGGTGATGCTACTAATGGCATGGCGCATGCGCAGACTCTCTACTTCACGCGAATCTGGTTCCTGTGCCCGCTCACTGCGCACACCTCTTGTTGGGAAACTGAGCGTTCTCCCACAGTTCGTGGGAAACTGAGAGTTCTCCCACAGCTCCTGTGAACTTGTGTGTAAACAGCGCCTTGGCCTAAATTTCTACCCTGTTAACACGTTAAATGCATGAATCTTTGTCGGTGTTTTTACTGTACAGGACAACAATGAAAAAAGGTATTTTTTATTTAAAAAATGGGACGAAAACAAGTTGTATATTTAGACGTAACATAACTTTAGACTTTCTTTTTCTTCTTCGTGATTATTTGTTTTTGTAGGTTACCTGTAACTTAGTTGAGCTTGAAAAGAACCAACACACCCTCTTTATTGTATACAACTTCTTATTTTATTTTCGCACTTAACGTCTCGCCGCACTCTTTTCTTTTGTAAACGCTATAGACACGGTTTCAATAAAAACCCGTGTCTATGAACACTGACATTTTTTTTCTGACCTGTATTTGCTGGATTTGTTTGTTTTTTTACGACTTAAGAAAAGACAAAATTACATCTTTCGCATAAAAAAAGTCAAAATTCTATCTTCAGTATTTGAACCTTCGTTGTGTGTAACCAGAAGAACGTGAAGAAAGAAAAAAACGAAAGAAGCACGCCTTTACAGTTTTAAGCTTGCAACATGTCGCGCATGTATGTCGCAAGCCCCGACGCATTATCGCACCCCAATACTTTCAGAGGTATGCAAATTTAGCTCGCAGACGGATCACTACGAAGCGTCGGTTCCCGACTGTCCACGCAGCACTGATAGGCGTTGAATGCGCGGGCGTGCTGCCGCATAGAAAAGAGACAGCTAATGCCAGATTTGATGAAACCTGTGAAATTTCATGAATAAAGCAGCTAGCTTTTGCACGCTTCTCGTTGAGAAACCTTCGATACATTTGCATCGGCAGGTAGTACCGTCACACCCCTAGTGCGACATGAGTTTACTCAATGTCTGCGCGCGTACTTGCGTATTTGCATATCTTTGAAGGTTCGCATATATGTGCCTGTGCCTTCTTGTGTGCGGGTATCTAGGCTGTTGCCCGCGTACCCATGGGCATAGTAGTGGGCTGGTGTGTGCCGTGCTATTACGCGCAAACGTGTGCTTTTTGTTTGTAATTTTCTTTTTTTAATTTTTGCATTGATGCAGGGAGGTTTATCTGCTTTGGTGGTTATCAACGCGCAACCTGAGATGCTCAAGCTTTCATGACGCTAATTCCCGTTATGTTAATAGCAAGCAGCACGGAAATGCCTACGTGTCTGGCATACTGTCAAAATATTATTCTGTTTATTTTTGGTTTTCTATGCATAAACGTGATGTGGCGAATATAATAATTGTCACAAACAAACGTAGAAAAAACATTTTTTTTAAGAAACAATTATTTTATTTGAACGTGTCAACAGACGTGAGAAAAGCCGAAAAACCGTCCGCTGGTTGTGCCGTCTTACACAGAGGTTTCAAACTTTCAACTGCCTTGCACGTGCCGCATGTGAGAGAACGCGTGCAGTGTTTTTGACTGCTCGGGTAAGGTTAGCGGGAAACGGGGGGGCTCTGTAGGTTCTCTTTAAAACGGCACAATTATCTCCTCGTACCAAACGCTCGGGAAGAAGGGGCTTTAGCGCTATTTTGAAAGTGCTGTTGTGGTTACTTGGCGTATCAGTCTGAAGTATAATTTGGATATTCGTGACCCACATAACCAAATGAAAAAGATTTCTTTTTTATTTACCGAAGCGCCTTACGTTATTGTTTAAGCAAATGTGAATTCTTACTGGCGACTAAAGATCGCCAGAAAGAGATCCACCTCTTTATAAAACAAGGTACCATATTACCCGGACTATAATACACGCCCAATGTATAGTCCTCAGGGGCAAATTTAGGGTGCCTAATCCGAAAGTAAACTTTATACTACATAACACAGCTTGACAAATGCCTGCTGTATTAGCTCACAAAGAGGCTTGTATTGTACATAAATCAATGTGAATATACTTGGTTGTTCATAAACTATTTCACGCCTTGCCACAGTGAACGGTCTAGAAGAAAAAAAAAAGCGAAACCTTACGTTGTCCCCGCCTGTGTATATAGTCCCCATCCCGTCAAATTTTAACTTTCATATCATGTACAGTCCGCGAACTGCAGCCTGGAACATGCGTTAATTAAAATTAGTCTGGAAATCCCAGTATAAAAGCTATAATATTTAGTTCTCTTTAGATCTTCAGAGAACGCAATAGGCATAGTCATGTGGTGGTGTAACTACGTTGAACTTATGAAGATTACAGTCCACGGAACACGCTGACGCGTTGAACTTACGCTACAAGCTCGTTAATTATAAAAATACCACTCTGATTTCACTTTATATAGGGTGACCCAAGTCACCAGGGTCGATCTAAAATGGACCGCAAAAATCAACGCCTGCACCTAGCAATTTAAACGTTTCGTCAAAGGTGTATTTCACAGGTCGGTTTTTTCTTGTAAAATTACAAAGCGTAGCTCTTTTTCTGTAGAAAATAGGACCAAGAAACTTTCAGGGTCAACAACGGGTAGGGACGCAGACGACCAAGTCCAGCAGCGGGGTGTGTTTGGCGTTCGTATTCATAGATGGCATCGGGAGCAGCGTCCGAAGGTGCAGCCAACCAGCGAAAGAAAGCAGACGACACGCAGTCGAAATCTGTTGGCAGAAAAAGCGCCGTCGTAATGCAGACGCGTTTTTTTTTTACTTTAAGTTTTGCTTTTATTTTCCGCACTTATTTTTTAACCAAACGTACATTTCAAAAAGCTGGACGAAGGACAAACAGAAACCTTCAAACGTAGCTAAGACATTATAGTTATTATTGTTATCGTTGTCGTTTACGCTTGTTCGGTTTTGGGAGTGGCCAGTCCTGCAAATTGAATCCTTTATCAGTTCGCTGCTGCATTCTTCACCAGCGCATGCTTATCGACTATACATTTACGCAATGTTACCGAAAACACAGCCCTTGCGGTGAGCTTGGGTGAGTATCTCTGTTTAATTGTTAAACATTTCATGGCATCTGACTTCCTCACAATCTGTGAGAAACATTTAGAGCAGCCATTCGTACAAACACTTTTTGTTGAACGTTCCGTCAGAGCGATCTTGGCGCCACTGGGCTGTCCACAACGCCGTAAGGGCGTTCTATACTCGTATCTGAGCATGCGGTGATCTGCAGCGAAAGCTACAAGTACTGCAAGCGCAAACACGTAGTTTCAGACAGCGCTACAAGGAGCTTCCACTTGCAGCCTTCGCAGCAGGTAACGTGAAGATGAGACGTAGCGTCGCTTTCTTCGAGTTGTATGGTGAGTTGGCTTCGTGCGATTTGGCCATAAAGCCAGAGAACTTGTGCAAGCGATATCCCTTTCTTTTTATGTCGTTTGTGGGCTTTGAATTGATTTCTTTTTTCTCGAATCGAACCCGGTTAGTTTTTTTTGTTTTGTTTTGTTTGCTGGGTTCATTGATCTACTTGCAGCTAGCTGTGGATGGCAAGTTTTCAATATGTGTCTTTTTGATTCAAGAAAAGGCATGAAACATCGCTATGTATTGCAATGTTGTACAGTGTTCCCTGGCAACCAACTTCTTGTTACCACATGTTTCAAAGGCTATATTGCAGTGACAAACGTAATCTCCTGTATACAAAAAAAATAAAGGCATCGGGAAGTATTATTTTTCATGCCTGTTTTAGTAATTATTACTTTATTTTCATGCGCGAGAGGGTCGCTCCGTAGAACGCTATAAGTGCACCAGCACCTAAGCATAAAAAATAAATAAAAAATATTTAAAAGCGCGTGTTTGCGTCGGTGCCTCTGCAAGTGCTGAAGACAATTTGGAAGATGGGGTAACTACACTCTCTCTTAAGCATGAAACAGATGTGAGCAAGAATTGCGTCGCGTCGCGCCGACGCTATGACGTGGTCCAATGCCATGCCGTCCCGTTATACGGTTGCTATGGTTACGCTGCTTAGCGGTGCGTGAATGCAGCCCTGTCTTGATTTAACGCTTGATTTTGGACGCGCTTTCGAGCAAATGAGACGCTACATTAGGCAACGTGTCCACGTTGGACGCGTTGACAGCGTCGTATACAAAGTATGAAACGAAGTAGCGTTATTTTCCTCCATGATTCTTTTTAAGCCGCTCTCCTCGCCTTTGCGCTATGACATATAATGGGATAAACACTGAAGCTTTTCGACCAACTTTCTACAAAAAACACACACACACACAGGAGCGAGCGTCTAAGGTTATGATGAGCGCGGAGGTAACGATTAAAACGTCAGAAAGAATAAACAAGGGGATGGACAAGACTAGACACCCTTCGCCTGTCCGTTCCTTTACTTATTCTTCTTGGTGTTTTAAGCAAACGTCCTTTCACTCGGGACAAAATTTTGAAACATTAAATCTGACGCAGCAAATATTGGCCCACACAAAATGATTTTTTTCAAAATGCCCTTAAAATTATTGAAACGTAACGACTGGTTTTGAAGTAGGCTTTAAACCACTCTGGACACATAGTAATAAGATATCTCTAGCGAAATGCTTTCTACCAGCATGTCATTAAAATAGTAATAAATTAATCATTGTAGCGTGTTCAAGAGAATAGTGCAGGATTTGAACCTTACAAACGGCTAAATTGTCTTGTAAACTCCAGTAGCCCTCGTTTAGAGCAACCAACGCCTCGGAAAACTAACAGTATTCCAACCACTAATTTTTTTTTACGCTTTATAGCACGAAAGCTACACCGTGGTCGCGTAGCGTGACGGAATTACACGTGCTACCCCGACAAGTCACACAAAGAACCAGCCAATAGTCGGTGACAGGCTGAGAATTCACTAGAAGCTCCACCGTGTTCGATGCCTTCTGATCGGGCTCTGGCTGCGCGTGCGACGAAATTTTATCAAAGGCAGAAAGCTCGCTCTGAAGGCGTAGCATCTTCCGAGATAATGCGTTAGCATTCGTCCCTACAAGACAGGGAAAAGCTGACGCCGTCTCCCTAAGGACATAACAGTGTAAAGGAAAGCGCGGCGCGTAGAGACAGTAGAGAGGCCGACAGTAGTGCAGGACAAAGGCGAGAGGGAGGCGACAAATACTTTACTAGGGACAATACATCCTACTCCACTCATTTGCATTAAACAGCGCATTTACTGCGTCAATTTCTCCCCTGGCGGTTTCGACGCCTCGCCGCGCCGAAAAAACGACATATTTTTGCTCTAAAAATGCACAGGGAACAAGCTACGACACATATTGAGCAAATACTTGCATCGACCGAACGGCCTGCGGCGCGCCTTTCACCCACCGGCGCGAATGACTGATATCAGCGACTTCCGTAGAAATAGGTGGCGCCTCCCACCACTTCCAATTCAATGCGGAAAAACCCAAGGTTGCTGGTCATCCAGCCATTCAAACCGCGCCAAATCTGTACGCGCTGAGGTCATTGTATTTTCGGGGGTAGGATGTATTTCCAACCTAACCTAACCTAACCCTAACCTAACCTAACCACACCTAACCTAATCTAAACTGACCTATCCTAACCTAACCTAACACTCACCCCGTAACAAAGTCTAAAAGATAAGCAAAAAATAAGACGCAGCAAAAGAGAAAGCCAACTAAAAAAAGTGAAGAGGTCAGCATTAGCGTTTCCCAAAGGGGGACAGGTGTGGCGTTTCCCAAGGGTCATGCTAACGCATTCCCTAAAGCCGGGGTCACACTTCTCATACGTCATGCAAAAGACAGTCTGCATACGGATTCAAACACTAGTCACCGCGAGATCCGTGCTTCGAATGCCGCGTGGCAATCAGTCCAAGGAGGAAACTTGGAACGCGGCATTCGAACCACGGATATTGCGCTGACCCGTGTTTGCAGACTGTCTTTTGTCTGGTGTATGACCCGTGCGACCCCGGTGGAAGGATCCTTCAATGAATCTTCCTTTCATTTTATTAACCGGTCACTTACTATAGCAAACCACCACTGTCCGTGTTTCCGCACCCTTCGTCAAAACCACGCCACTTCTGCTCATAGGCTCCATTTATCCGATCCTTAGTGCTTTCGTTAAACTATCGTCGCGTTTGTCCTTCACGTCTTTTTTCTATTTGTGTTTGGCCTTCAGTGCAAAAGGTATTTGTGTGTCTCCAAATGACCAGAAATAAAAACTGTAAGATCAATTGCTTGGGCTTATGGCTTTTCTTTAACAGTTTTTTTTTTTATAATGCTTCGTTTGTTCTGTTGTTCTCTTTTTTACTCGGAAGACTGTCGGGAATCCTTAAATGTCGACACCACAAAAATCTAGTGCGGAATGTGATGTTTCGTCTTTTCTTTATACCCTTGCGAAATTGGAGAATGAATGATGAGATATGATTGCGCAGAGTTGTTCTTCTTTTATTCCAGCTGCGCTCGTCTTGCACGCTCATGTCTGCATTGAATTTTCGCTTCAAAATTTATCGGGGAGGTTATAAACTGAAAATGCCACGTCGCATACTTTTTGAGAAAAAAAATTATAATTTCAAATAAAGTCTTTATACGACTCAAACTCACAAGACGGTTTTCATGTACCACCAAAATTGCTTCAACGCGTAAGAAAAAAAGAGTTTACGAGAAAACGTTCATCAAATAGCTGTGTCCTTCTCTTTCAGTAACCTTATTCTTATTTTTCAAATCACGTGCCTCGATGTGTATATCAAGTGAATATATATTAACGTAGAAACTCCGGGAGCTACCTTTTTTGAATTTATTTTAATAATAGCCGCAATATAGTCAGTGAACAGGCAAGCTGGTGGAAGTTTACCATGATAATTTCAACCCGAGACTTTCTCTTCCGCTGTAAAAACGTTTTCTTCCTTCTGCCCCAGTTTCGGGCTAAAATTAACATTCGATATATCTTTTTTTCTCTAACTATTATGAATGTTTAGAGCACTTTACAACACTGAAAAACAATGTTTTGCAAAAAATGAGTCGCTAAGATATACTCAAAAGAGACAAAGTATTGCTAGAATATCTTATAGATACCGCTATAAATTAAATTAGAAACATCGCGTTGAGTTTAATGAATTTGGCGAGAGACGTTTAGGAAATTTGTTGTATGAATATAGGCACCGGAAAAATATCGCCTGCAACGCGTTTCTTGGCCGGTAATTGTCGGTGACTGAGGGTCACGTCGTCAAGTTGTGGGGCTCTTAACAGCCACGGGGTCGCGTGACCACTTGAAGTAACGTCAGTGACGCCACAACGCCTTGTCACGAAACAGCAAGATGCGGATGCTGACGTCATGCGACGTCATTGATGTACGCTCGGCCCGTGACGTTAATTGAATTGGTGCATGAGTATGTACCAACCATTTGAATGACACTTTTTTGTGACGCTGGGATGTCTAGAGTCTAGACCTTTCCAAAAAGGGGCTTCTGACCGGTTCAATTTTTAGTGTTCCTGCGTATTGCTCATGATTTGCTCGCTTTCACAGGTGACGAACATACGTGTGCTCGACTGTGGAGATCGCACGCTGGGAAATGAATTTGTGAACATAATGGAACGGTGCATACTCGTGAAAAACTTCATAAGTCAAAGCAATGGACGCATGTAAGCTGGCGCATCCTGAGAACCCATCAAAGCCATCAAAACGAACTCTCCCTTCTAAAATTCTACAGGACGTTGTCAGCGAATGTAGTCCTTCCCTGCAACGTATTTTTGTGGGGGAAAAAGGAAAGAGGTGGATAATTAGCGCATTATTTTCGGGTTGTTTAGCACGATATTTTTCTCTGCGCGCCCTGAGCTGCGGTGTATATACTTCGTCTCACTTTAAGATGAAACAACTACAAAGTCCACAAGCGGGAGAGGGTAGCTTTGACTGATGCGATCATGTCAATAATGATTTCTCAGCAGCCTTCCGAAAGCTCGGTTTTGTTCGGCATACACTTGAAAACGCCCCCGCAAATGTTAAATTATATGCTTACACCTCTCTCATTCGACTAAAGCTGGGATATTTCTCCATTGTTTGGGATCTATTTACAAAAACGTATATACACATCCTAGTGAAATTTAAAGTAGTAGCCACGCCATTCGTTTCATCTTTGGTAAATGTGAGCGCATAGATTCCCAGTCACCGTTAATGTGGACGAATGGTATACCTACCCGACACCACCGACGTCAGATTTCATGTTTACATCTCTTGCACCAACTTGTCAATAATAAAATTTTACTTATTCCTAGCATGTGTGTTAGCGAGCTTTCAACAACGTCAACCAGAAATAGTCACTACTACTCCTTAACTCCCTATTTTGCGCGTACCAATATATTTAAACTTTCTTACTTTCCATGAGCACTAGGTGAGTGGACTTCATTATCCCACGAATTGTTTTCTTTGCTTGGTTTCCCATCATCATTAAATTACTTCAATAATTGTTTTTCACTAGGAACATCTTGTATGTTTTGTAGTATGATTGTAAGGGGTAGCGCCTATATAATATCAAAGTACTAGATGAACTTGTATTACTGTTAATCCTTAAGACCTCGAAAACATTTTTAGATATTGAAAAGTGTATAGTATCTATGTCACGTTTCTGTGCTTCAGCGTAGCATTTTATTTTTAGTGTCATTTTTATGTAACCAAAGTTCATGTAGCGTTGACTTGTGCTTCCGTGTGACTTGCGTTGACTGTGTTTTGTGACGTGTGACGTGTGACATGTGACGTTTGACTTGCGTTGATTTGTGTCTTGTGAACTGCCTTGTGTTGCAGTATGTTTAGAATGTGTTTTCCTTATAACCACTGTTTGTGCAGCTTTTTTTCCGCCATCCTGCTTGGATTTGTAAAAGTCTCGACTATGAAATAACGGGACAATAAATAAAGGATGCTCCCACTGCAAGAGTGCTCGTACAGGCAACGCATTTTGCCACAGACCCACACATGGAATGATTTGTAAGCAATAGGTTCTTTTCAAAAGTCAGTCTAGCCATCCTGTCCAGAGCCACATCCGACTGCCTAATAACGGCACAGCAGAGCTTCTCTACACCATAAAAGCGAACCTCTTCAAAACCGTTGCGCAGAAAGCGGGGAATGTATTCTGCCAAGTTGGTTCTTTTATGTCGGCTTGAATTCATGAAGTTCGGGTGCTTGATTTAGGAAAGCTAGTTCTCCTATCGCCGCCATTAGGGCGGCAACATTAGAGCTTTTTAGACTGCATCTAGGTGGTTTTGACTTCTATAAAGGGGTCTATAATTGTATTGTTAGATGCGATACAACCTACCTACAAATCAAAAGTACGCCGTTAATACGCTAAACTGCGAATTAAATGAAGTGTTACTAGCTAAAGCTTATAAACGCGTATTTTAAAAGAAGAAATTCAAAATTACATTGGTTAAATAACTACCACTGTAAACTTGCATGTAAATACAAACGATTTGCAACTTCACGTGCAGCAGGCGCATGTGCCGGTGCAGCGCGGTGTTGCATTGATAATTCGACGTGAACCCTGCAGAAGGTATGATCAGAAGGCACTTGGGTGCCTGTGGGCAAACCAGTGAATGTATTTTTTTAAGTTGACTAGTACCCTTAAATTTTAAACAAAAGTGATTATCAGTGAATTGGCTCTATACGTACACTACTGTTTGCGCGAACACGACTTTTGCTATTTTACGTAGTTTACATAGGATGGGTACTGACGGACATTGAAAATTTACCCCTTAAGTTATCACCCCAACTAAGCACTTTCCACTACTTTACAGTACGTTTAAAAATAGTATTTCAATACTAAAAAAATAAGACAGGCGATTACTAGTTCGCGCTAGCACTGTCGCGAGTGAGCCTGCAAGTCTCCTAAATATTTCTACATTCAAATCTTATCCCTCCCTTTTTTTGTCTTTTTTATTAGAAGAAAAAACCTTGGAAAATAAAACCCAGTTTTTTCTTCGTGAATATAAGCGTCGAATATATTTTTTTTTAAAGAAAGGATCAATGTAAAAACGTGAGCCCTAAGTTTTTATTGCCTCGCAGAGCGGAACAGTACAGGGTGGAAAAAGCTCAGCGGTTATTTTTCTCCTTTGCTCATTCCACAGCTCCAAGCTCGGACGTTAAACGCACAACTGGGGAATCGAAGACCCGTCTGCATCTTCTGGGACTCCCGTGGTGAAGATTGAGAGCATTCTACGGCGCCCTCAATTCGCCTTTCTTCGAACAGGTTGGTCGGTTCCCAAAGGCCCACGCTCGAGATGGAAATCTGACGTTTCCCAAAAGGGCAACATCAAATCGAGACAGCGAGTGGGAAAAAGAAAAATGAAGAAAACGAGATCGAACGACACAACAATAGTCTGTGTGCTGAATATACGTAGATTCATATCGTGCTCACAGCGTTTCTGTTTTGTTTTAAATAGGAGTTGTTCACAAGCGTGAGAATACTGGAGCTGAATTTCGATCACTCGTTGGTTTTGGGGTTTGTAAAATATTAAGCAACACGAAATTTAATAAAGGCTACCTTATCACGAAAGCAAGCTTCAACAAAAAATAAAATAAAAATTGTAATGGGGGAAAGGAGAAATGAAAAAACAAAAACTTATTACAGAATTGAGTTTATGATGATGATTTTGCGGCTTTTCACTTTGGAGCCGGCGAGCTTGAAAAACGTTTGTGCCCAAGCCATAAAGAAACATGTGGAGAAAATAACATAAAATAACTAATAACGTCCTCCGAACACACTGAGCTCGCAAACCTTTGTCTCACAACGCAGTGCTTGCTGTAGCTATATTGCTTATGTCGGGGATCCGACCGCTTCCATCTGCTTCACTCGTGTCGGCGTTGTTGGCACCTGGAGTCAAAGTAAACCCCAGAGCGTCCGCTAGGGTCGTATAGGGGTGAGGCTGACGATGATCTATCACAGGTGGTAGAAGGCACTCACAGGCGAGTACCAAATGCTCCACTGTCTTAGCACCGTCCCTGCACGCCCGACACACAGTTTAATCTATCTTGGGGTCGAATCGCTTCCGGTAGTCCAGTGTTGGCAAGGCCCCCGCTCTCGCTTTAAACGCTGTTGCTTGTTTATTTTCTCTGCAGAATGACACCATTGACTTGCCCTGAGCCGCTTTGGCCTACTGGAAGGCCTCCCTCTCATGCACTCTTCTTCGCACTTCAACTTCCCGCTTCTGAACTGTTGTTGCCTCCAAGGGTTCTGCGAAGAAACCGTACTTGCTCTCAAGGTGGTTGAGACGCCTCTGCTGCCTTGTCTACAGCCCAGTCATGTGGGTGTAATAGAAGACCGGGAGATGCATGCCCACCGGCACCGATTCATGAGCCGCAGTCATTCGTCGTACCCGAACATCTGGTCTCTCGGGCTCTCGGCCTTCCAAACTCGACCATCCTAGATCCCCCTGGACGGCCTCGTTGGCGACGTTCCCATGACAGCCCAGTGCCTGCAGATTCACCTCGTGTTGTTTTCGCTCCATGACGTCTCGCATGTCACAAGGAATTAGTGTTGTACGGAACGACATTCCTGAAACGCGTTCCTTTTAGGAGGAACGAAGGAGTGCCGCCATTCTATCATGCATCGATGGAACTGAAACAGGAGCTCGTAACGTTTTTACGAAAACGGAAAAAAGAACGGAGTTCCTTTTTGTTTTCGTCCAGTGAGGTAATTTTTATTTTATTTCTAAGGGGAAACACTAAAAGTATAAAAACGACTTTTTTGTGACGAGCAGGATGTTGTTAACTTTCTTTGTTAGTTATTTTAATGTTTTGTTAGTGGGGTCCTCGATTAATAGCAGTCGGGTACAGGCGAGCTGGAGGACATTGATTACTTTTTCAATGCCACAGACTGCAGCACAAAAACAAAAACTTTTAGTCGATGGAAAAGACACAAAAAGAGGGGCGCCTCAACCTCACCTACTTTATTTCCTTCCACAAATCTTAGGCCGACCGCAGCCATCACTGTGCTGCCACAAAAAAACCTATAGAGTGAAAACAAAAGACCAGGTAACCAGACCTCAAACGCACTTTCAAAACACACAAACACACAAAAATTACCCTTTATCATCAAACACACAAAAATTACCCTTTATTCTTTCTCCCCTTCTTCCCCACCTTCAAACTGAACAACGAATCCGACCTCCACGAAGAAGGCCTGGTACTTTTCAAGGCTGACTTTCCAAAAGCCCTACCCTCTTCTCCACTTGCTCGTCTTGTGGACACCAACATCGAGAAGTAACTGTTGTAAAGTTCAAACAAGGGACTTTGTTATATTAAAACGTTTGAGGTTGTTGTAAAATGCTCGTGCAATGTTGGATAACCCTTTAATTAAAAAAAACAAAAATTAACACCGTTCCTCATTTTTGGATCACCGTGCATTTGGCTCGTCTGAATCGCCCACCACAAACAGGAATATGATGAAACGCTGAGATTTTTCAAGGTGAATAGATCAACACATGGAACCTTGCTTGTGGTTGTTTCCTTCTCCTGCTGTCCTTCCGTCACGGCATTCAAATTCGTATGCTGTCGTTTGATGGGATATATATATATAAATAAACTTCGTTTGATCTATCTAAATATGGTAATTAGCAACATACAAAAGTAACGTATATGCAACAATACATTCCATTTTTTTTACTGCAACGAGAACGAGTTTTTTTTTTCACATATGAAACTTGTAACGGGAACGCCTTCCGAAAATCAGAAGGAACAAGGAACCAGCTTTTGTTCCTCTTTTTGAGGAACGTGTGCAACACCGCAAGGGACGCACACAACCGCGTTGGCGACAGTCAGCCCTGGGAACATCACCGCCTTCCACACCTCTCGAGTGACCAAGAACTTCTCACAGCTCCAGATGCTGCGTTTGTGGAGGATGTTGGACCCTTGCATGGCTGACTGGCGGAGGTGGGTATAGTGCTCTCGAAGTTAGTCTGGAGAGCTGAAGAGGATGACGCCCAGGTACTTGTATGAGCTTGCAACCGGCACAGCGTCGCCGCCCAAGTTCAGTGAGCAGTTTCCTGCTTCTTGGGGGCCTGCAAACTGAACTACTGTTGAATTTCTGACGGTGAAGCTTAGGTGTCGTGCTGCAGCCCCTGATGCACATATTTTTAGCAATCGGCGTACATCTTCGACAGTCTTTGCCATGAGTATGATGTATCGACGAAGGTGAGCCCAAGCAGCACCCAACTTACCCGCCTGCCGCCCTTCAGGTGGGCCAAGGAGAAGCCCACTCCCGGCTGCAATAGCTGCTTCTTCATCCCAGTGACGTAGAGCATATATAGTAGCGAAAAAATGGGCTCCCCTGTCGGAGGCCTTTCGTGATTTTTACCTCCTCTGACTCTGCTCTTCCCAGTTCTGCTCGCGCTATTTTGCAATCGTAGATATATCGAATGAGTGGCGTACATGGCAGTGGTAGCCCTAGCTGTTCCAAACGCTCTGTGAGCTGCGAGTGTGGGACACCCTGGTAGGCCTTTGCATCATCCAGGAAGCAACACAGTTGTCGTCTGTCTTCTTTCCTGGCAACCTCGATGCACTGCGTAATGGAAAATAAATGGTCTTCAAGCCGACGTCTCGTCGAAAGCCCCCTGAAGTTCAATGTGGGGTCCGCCCTCTTCTGCCCATGCTATCATTCGCTCTTTGACGAGCTAGGAAAACACTCGGTAGACTGTGCTGGTAACTGTCAGACGTGGCCGGTGGATGCGGAGATTGTGCCGATCGCTTTCTTTCTTCGGGATCAAAACAACCCGGCCACGTTTCCAGTGCAGTCTGTAATGCAGTCCGTCTTTCTCTAGGCCGTCACTGAAATCCACGTCCTTTCCAAGATCAATAAACTTAGCATGTATCTTTCTGCACAAGCTCCTCAGCTTGGCATTCAGTAGGATCACACTCACCTGCGCAACCTTGCCTTTCCTGGTGGTCTCTGGTGTAACAGAGCAGATAGCCAAGGCTGCTTTGCATTTGTCACGCTTTTTTTAGCCATTCGAAAACATCCACTGGCTGGTCTCCTCGAAGTACGTCATTCAGACTAACATGCAAGATGTACATACGAGAGACTCTCCGATGATATAGGGGAAAAGCTTCGCTTATCCCCTAGATTTTGGCCAAGGAATCCAGCAATTCTTGCCACGGTGCTGTTCTTCAGTAACAACACTTCCGGGTTAACTCGTCGAGGAGTCCTGTCTTTTCCTCACAGCAGTAGCGCCTCTCGGTTCCTTCGTCATCTGGTATTCGCTGCTGTTGCCATCCGAAAGTTCGGTATTCTTTTTTGTTCCAGCTGTTGCTGTGTCGAGGTACTGTATTCTGTACCTACAAGCTGAGCGGCTTTATTCTCCGACTGCGGGCTTGTTCTTTCTGCTATACAATGTTTCTTTAGTAATTTCCTTTGAATCAAGCAAGTCCATACACTTTGTCATGGGCCGATGTTTTGCTGGTTATTCTGCTCTTTTTTTTCACGCCTGCTCATGTGATTTCCCTCCCGTGTTTCAGTGCAAGGGCAGCTGGGGATCTTTATCTCTCACCAGCTAGAGGATCACATCCCTCGAGCGTTGTCCCTAGCCTGTGTAGCGCATTTCTATCTATCGGCCCTTCCGGTGTAGATATTCTGCGAGTAAGTTCGGTCAACTTTCTCTTGTCCTGTTCAGCTTGTTTTAGGCGGTTCGCCACGGCGACCAACTGTCTTCCAGCAATTCATTCCTGTCCTCGTGTTCATCACGCATTCTGTCAAACGCGGCACAGACCTTTCATGCAAAGGTGCCAGAGTGTTTCCCTGCCCGTTGTGGTCATGCGCCCGTATAACCCCAGCCAACCACAGCCATCACACGCGATCCCCCTCCCCCTCTTTGAGTCCCTATTTCTCCAGGGTCATCTGAATCACCTTATTTTCGTATGCCTGGCGCTTTTTTCCAAATTGCACCCCGGTCCTTGCATAATATCTGAGGCAGATTGTTCCTCATCTTGGCAACCACCTCGGTGAATTTCGCCGTCAGCTTTGCAGTTGCTCCGTAGTGGACTATAGGAGCCTGAATTGTTCTGAAGTTGTTCCGAGGCGATTTGAAGTCGTCTGTCTTGACTTACTCACCCCGGGAGTAGACTCGGTCTCGGGGGGTGTCAGGAACTCTCCCTCACAGTCGCTGGTGATGGAGTGCCCTCGCTGCTTAGCATCTGGGCGAGCGAGGCTTCTTCTTGCAGCAAGTGCCTCAGTGTTCACGTCCCCGTGGCTTCCCAGTGGTGCGTAATCACGCTGTGCGTCCGTGTGTAAATCGTCTGGAACTCCCGTGGCAACTCGTAAGCGATTTAGCAGTTCGCTCTTAAAGGCTACTTCAATTAATCCCCGAACTTAAGCGGACGTTTCAAATCCGTAACCTTTATCTTCTTCAATTTTTTTATCTAGAGTGCGCGCCATCTATTGGCTGACTGCTGCGCCAATCATTCGAGTACGCCATAGTTTGGAAGACGTACTCCGAGCACATATTGGGCCCGAGGGCTGTATCGGCGTTCGGCGTAAACTCGGCTTCTCTCGTGCCGAGAAAGGTTGCGTCGTAAGCCTTCGGCGAAAACTCGGATCCACTGACTCCACGCTTCGCGCACAAGAAATAGTGACCACCAATGTTCCTGGATGCGGTTTTGATAAGGGTCTATTACGGGCAGACATAAAGGGTCTATTGCGGGCGGGCAGACAGGCAGACATAAAAACCCGTATAAAAGTACCACTTAAAGGAGCGGTGCAACGATAATCAATTGGAATGTTTTTCTCTTTACACGAGCTTACTGGCACACCTGGGACTCAAGGATACTCACACGCAACGCCACTGGCCAAGAAACTCCTTTGTTGCGGTGTAATTTCAAGGACAAAATCGATCATTTTCATTCAATCTCTCCTTTGCAAAATTTGATGACGTAACGTGGGGATCGCAGTACACCCATATGACGATATTTGAATGCGGTTCATAGATTGGACCCGAGCATTGCGTGGGCACTCGATTTGGGCTCGTGATAATTACTAGCTCGAGAAGCATTCGGGTAGTGGCCCGTGTCCAATCGCTGCAACGACGACAATAGCCGAGCCATAACAATGCCTGGAACTCAGCGCGTGTCCTGTGCTTTGCCAACCCCAGCGCGTGGCTATGAGCAACATTGGCGGCATAGAATCCGCTCCAGATCACGTGTCCGCTTGTTCTGGCTGCGAGTTGAGGGGGTGAACGCTGCTCGTTTTTCTTAAGTTTTTTTCTGGGACTTCTATTGCGTGGGGTGAAAAACGAACGCGTGTTTCATAGGTCATTAACGTCAGGGATCCGTTTTAAGTGGTATTAGCGGAAAGTACAAAAATTGTTGCATCGCCCCTTTAAGTGAAGAGCCACAGTAAAAGGGGATCGTGGCAGTTTTTTTTTTTTCGCAATATTCGGTGGCGATAGCAAATTCCACTCTAGAGCGATTGCTCATTATGTCGGTGATTCTGTTTATCAGTTTTTTCCGACGAACGTATTGCCTCCCAAGACTTCCAAAACACGAGCTGATGTTTTAATAATTCTGTATCTCTTTCTTTCCTTTTTTTTGATCTTGAGGGAGCAAGGGGAATGGCGGCTATGCCTACCAGGGTGACGCGAAATGCACTAGGCCCCGCGAAGAGGCCCGTGGTCACCCTGACATATTGCTTGTTTCCTAACGTAGTCTAACGAGAAATGCATATGACGTCCAGTAGTGCGCGTTGTCATGAAAATGTTTGTACTTATGAAGAAAGATACAACTAGGAATGGCTTATCCGCAATTTCTTTTCTTTTTTCTCAGCCGAGACGAAGTGCACCGTATATACCCAGTCCGAGTCGGAGAAAACACAAGGCTTTCATGTCGGGCTGCGTGCACCGACCCCGGGGGCCCGGACGGTCCACCCTAAGAGCCTTTTGATGCTCTCAAGTCTCTTCCTTCGTCTGGAAGACCCGCCGGTTTTGCGATAGAGCCCCTGGGAGCGGACATCTGCTCGCGAAATTTCAGTTCCGAAATCGGGAGACTTATCACAAGCGTGGAGCCAAGAGGACGTCAGGCATCCATGAGTCTCAGGGAAAAGAGCATCCCCAGATCCGGGAGGATTTAGGAAAAATCAGCTTTATATCTGTTCCTTACCCGCTTGTGTTTGTCAGTGTGTATTTTTCTTTTCACTTATTTTACATATAGACGCTTGGTATGTCGAGTGCACATTGTAGTTACTTCATCTTCCGACTACTTTCTTCGTCGGTTTAGGGCACGTGTGTCTAGTTTATTTATTTATCTATTTATTTTCAAGGCCGACTTAATAAAATCTTGATGCACAAGAGCACGCTTATCCACAGAAGAGGATTAAGAAAGTGAGTGCAGTAAAGGTACAAACCAAAGCGTACATAATCTCTTGACTGCAATAAAAGCAATTTTAAAGAAATGAACCGTGTCCCGATGAGATGTAGGAAACAAAAAGAACAAAACATTAAAAAATAGACTCGAGAAAAAAAAAACAGGCTGACTCTGAGAGATTAAGCTATTTGTATGTGTGCAAAACCTCCCCGTCGAAGTTGAGACAAGCTCTTGTTTTTTAGGGCCTTATGATAATATAACGGTCCCATTTTGTGTTCATAATTGTATAAGTCGCGGGGACTTAAAAACTGGTCGGCGTAAGTTGAATATCCTTTTGCCGTTGGCAATCTGGTCTGTAGATATTTGGGTTATAGTAGTCGACGTCGTGCACTGGTTTACAGGTGTATGGTCGTTAATACACCTTACAGCGTGACAAGCTCGTCCCCTAATGAAAGGAGTAAATTGCGGATGACACCGCATTCACAAAGGATAACCGTCTAGTTTTTGCATGTTAGGTATCTTGTTGTTCTGGCTTTTGTCTGTGCTTTGCAGCGATTAATCCAAGTCGCGTTAACGTGTTGTGAGCAGTGGCGTACCTCGAGTGATTGCGCCCATGGTAAAACGTTTTTTCCGCTCCTCTGTACATTATGATGATGATGGTTTTTTGTAAAATCTCGCGTGTCCACGAAAGCGAACTGGCCGTATCTTACCTCATCAATTATATTGCATTGTACTGAACACATGGAAGGAGGATAACAAAAAGACAAGCTCCTCCTTATCCTTGCCTGACGCCCATATCTTGTGGCAAAAAAGTCTTGACATTTAAAAGCTCTATTGTTTTAGATAACTTTGAACCACAGACAAAAGAAAAAACAAAGCGGGCATGTAACAGTTTGATAAATCGCAAAGACGCTTAGATAACAGTATAGAAATAGCGTCAGCAGAACAGTGCTGTTAAGGATTCTGACATTTTATTTGCCATCTTTGAATATTCACAGAACCACTCTAAAACAGATGTTAATGCATCATGGCACTGCATAAAAACTGCAGAATAACTTTTCTGGCTTTCGATGAATCAAATGTGTCTACAACGTCATCGAAGTCAATTCGATCAGTGAGTTTCTTTTGTTTCTATATCGGCAGAGCGAGATCACAATGTCTCATTTGGCCCGAAGCTCATGAATATGAAAGTATTAAATTCAACTTGCGTAACGACCTCTTACAGCCAGTGATGTTAACTGATAAGTTAGCAGTATCTGAATGGAAATGCGAAGATTGGGACAGAAGCTATCCTTTGATACTGGACAATAAAGGGGAGAATTTCTTCTGGTCTTGATACTTCCAGGCCAGTCCGCTTAGAGAGGAACAACCTGCACTTTGAAATCTCGTCATTTAGATCATGTGCCTCAACGTCACAACTGTATAATTTTCTGAAACAGCAGCATTTTCTGTTTCAGTTATCTCTGTTAGTACAGTAAGCTAAACCTGGCATCGGTGTCATGTAGGCTAATGAACTTCTGGTCGATTTCCACCCTGGATACGTGCCTGCCATTGGGTAAAACTGAAATTTTATTTTAAGCTAGGGGACAACCCAATTTAACGCGTGCCCCGAAATACGGTCTGCTAACTATTCTCTCCGTTCTCAACGATGCTACTCGAAAGTAAGTTGAATTCGCTCAAGTCGGACTTAATGTGTAAGTCTCTGTAGCGTGTAATGTCGGTCAATTTCAGTCGCTTCTCTTTTATTATCATATAGCATATATAGCTAACGCGTTTTCAAGTCCCAGTAATTTGGTTACCAATGTCAAAATAAAGTCTTCTTGGGTGTGGTCTTAGAGTACTATTTTTGCTGAGTCGACTGTTCTATCAAACAAACAAACAAAAAAAGCGCCAACTCAACATTTTAAAAAAGAACACGCCTACACTTCGTGTGAGAAAATTGTGCACTCATAGCTCCCCGCTGCATGACTCCTAAAACATATTTCATGAAGAAGCAGTCTCTTCGATGGGATGTAACAAATAATTGTATCTTTTACGTCATGGAGCGGCAGTGGAGTTAATCCTTTCTAATTACTTAGACGATAAAGTTTCCTAATAAGCCCAATAATAACGCGCTAGAAAAAACTAAGCATATAAATTAAAGTTATTAAGTCCAACGATTTTTTTCCGTCTATTACATTGGAAAAGCTTTCTTTGGAACAACTGAAATAAACAATCGCTCATATCAAGAACAACTCTGATGCAAAATATCTATCGACTATATTGCGATTTGCTGAATTCCATCTTTCAGTTGACAAGGACAAAAGAAATATCTTATAGGAATACAGTCATCAAATATATTGTCGCTGTTTGACTAAAAAAACAAAAAAAACGTGAGCGATATTTTTTTTGACATAACGTTTTCCAGATAGCAGTATACTTCTTGGCGACAAGAAGGTGGCACTACTTGATCGCGGTCTCGCGTGGAGCACTTCATTCGACGAAAATCGATTAAATTGCCGCTCTCCCTTTTCATTCCCTCGACTTGGAAACGCCGAAATGTTCCAGAAATGGTTTCTCAAGTGTGTTCACCCCTGTTTCTTGGAACAAATAAAAAACACAGCAAAAGGGTTCACCAATGACGCATGCGTCGATGGATGAGCGGGTCGAAACGGGTCGATCATTCGATAATTTCGGTAAGGTACGCCGTCTCTGTTTACTTCGCGGTTTGCGCGACTACGCCGCCGTAGACGCGTCGCAGACCAATCGACCCGGAAGTTCGAGGGAATAGGTCAAACGGAACGAATGCGTAAGCAACACAAAACCGCGTGAAACACACTTTGCTGAATAAAATTGCCATTACGGAAAAACCGAAGAAATGCAACGACAATAAATAAATCTTGAAGCCTACGAGCCGCCTATAGAACTTCCTTGTATGTGTATGTTCTTTTTCTTTCTTTTCAGCGTGTAGCAGAGCACCGATTTCCGTTTTTGAAGTAAATTTTAGGTAAGCTTTTAAATGCGATTTCAACCCTGAGATTGGGTAAAGCGATTTATCGTCAAGCTGTTTTGTATTATTTTACGCGGCCTCGAATGTGCCGAAATTGTACAACTGAGTTATTCGGCTCAGCCTCTAGTAAAACTGCACTTCTCACAAAATGGCTTGTTACCATTAGCCGAAAGTGCAAGTACCCAAACACATCATTGCATTTATTGATAACGACATTCTCAGGAAGCGCAAAACAACAGTAAACGCGGGAAAAAAACGGCATTTTATCTCATAACTCAAAGCTGCGCGAAAACACGCCAGAAATCAAACATCCACCTTTTATTATTAAAGTAGTTCCTAAAGCCGACATATTTGTGCTCTTTCAAACGTTTCTTGCTTTCATTTGGTGTTCATTGGTTAGTACAAAATTTACCATGCATCACAAGTATTGAAACATTGTATTTTTTATTGTTACGTACAAAATATGTAATCAAATAAGGAAAAAAATAGAACGGCCATAAAACAAACGGCGGAGACACTTCCTATGTGAATAAAATAACTCTAGCCTTGTGTGCAAAGCGCAGCGCCGCAGGCGAATTGCATTGCCTGATAGCATAAAAAAGTAAAGCCGAGCACCCCATTCCCATTACACTAATCACTGTATTTAACACAGAATACGTTGATGGTATGGATCCCGTACAAAAAGCATTACGCTCAAGTGTCAAGGCCAAGGCAACATAAAGCATACATTGTCCGAAGCGGGCAATGCATAGCCATACATAAAATATATAATCACTGATAGCAGACCGGAGAAGCTGATTACCAATTCAAAGCCAATTACATTACGGCATTGGTCAACAAAAGCGTCGAAGTACGAATCACAAAGCGAGAAGCGTGGACATACTAAGACACGCCCTCCCTTTCTTAAGCTGTCAGTGATTATGGGGCTTACGTACTCATAATAATTTCTGCATCAAATTATTGTTAGCGAGCTTTATCAGGTGACGCAGCGGGATTCGAACCCCCAACCGTGCGATCCCCAAGCCAACGCCTTTGCCCGGCGCCACCTGAAGGAAACGGACGGGAGCACAGGCTGCTGGACCAAGTGCGACTCAAGGGAGCCTGCGCTAGTAGATTCGAAACCACCTAACTCATTTTGTAACCGAGCGTAACAAATCGTAACGCGCGCCTACTGCCTTCACAACACACTCTGTGCTCCTCGGATTTATCCAAAGGCCAAGCAAGACACGTTTTTGTGTGCGCGTCTGTGTAATCAATGATACGATTTCGTGTGAATGTTGTGAGTCTTCCTTGAGGTTCGGCATTTCGTGTCTTAAGCATAGAAGAACAACTTAGCCACTGAAATAGGACTTTATTATACTTCACGCAGTAGTCATTCCAAATGCATGCCAGCAAAACTCTTCGTCAATCGTTTTTTGTATTGTTCGTCGCGCAGAGCAATATAACACATTTTGCCACCGAATTCTCTACTCTCTTTTTCGCTTTTCTTCGTGTGCAGAAAAAAACACTTCAAGGTTGTTTTCTATATATCTTTAACACTTTTTGACACCGTTTTAATATTGAAATCTGCAAATATAGAAAGCATAAAGGCTATCAAATATCCAGCTAACCCAAGACGCGAGCAGTCTTTTTTGAAGCGATTTTCACCATGCCTGAGGTAAACAAGATGCATAAAGTATAAACCAGATGGTTTATTTAGTAGCACGTTCTCGCTTCCTTTGTGCCTCGGCTATAATAGCTCTTTCGCGTGAATCTTGATATCGCATCCCGAATTTTTTATTTGGAGCCTTTTCTGTGGTAGATAAGAATAGTCGTAAGAACTGTACAAAAACAAGAAATAGGAAAACGTCGATCTGGTAAAGAAATCATTGCCCCTCCAAAATCGTTATTGGGTAAACACGCCCCAGAAAAAAAAATTATAAGAGCTGCCGCATTTACAATTTATAGCCAGTATTTGACGTGGTAGTGCCTATACAGTGGAATCTCGTTAATTCAAATGCTCCTAATTTAAATTATCGGAAAGAATAAACAAAAGGACGGACAAAAACGAGACATCTTTCGACTCACAACAACAAATAATAATATTTGTTGTTGTGAGTCGAAAGATGTCTCGTCGTGTCCGTCCTTTTGTTTATTCTTTCTGATAATTTAATCATCACCAACGCGCTCACCATAACTTTAGTCTTTATTTAAACTCGCGGATAATTCAAATTAACATGCGGGTCCCGTCCTATGTGTTTTAGGAAGAAAACTTCCGATAATTAAAACTTTGCATTATTCAAACAAAGTTTTATAAAATAATAATACAGATTCCACTGTATTATTATTTTTCTCTCGAAAACGCTAGGAGTGCTTCACTCGTTGATTTCTTTTTTGCTCCACGCTATTTAGTTTTATTAATATGCATAAGAATGAAAGTTTTATAGTCACTGTTGTTAGACCTTGTTGGAAATTGATACCTACAGGATAATATCCGCCTCAAAATCCCAAAGAGAAATGAGAACAAAGCGCAGCTAAGAACCCGTTTTCCAGTTTGCAAACACAAACCGCCACTTGGCTCCCAAACGACTTCCGGTCGCTCATTTCTTTGTAAGCTCTTGTGAGTTTGTTTATGTTGCAATTGCACATACATAAGTGCTATACATAAACGACAAAGTTGGAGATTTGAGAAGGGTCGTCTGCAGCGCTATTCAGCATATAACATGTATCGATTTTTATAAAGAAGTACTAAAAAAATCGCGATAAATTTTCTCACCCGTCTATCGTTAAGTCATAGCGTATCGGTAGAATTGGTGATAAAATATTTCAAGGACGATGCAATCGGGCGGTGTTATGTGAGGGATTGTTTCTCCTCATTTCAAGCGAAAGTCCGCTGGGACCCAAATACGCAGAATCGTTCTGCGCCGCAGCATCTGATAGCACAAAATATTCGTTTCTATAGCCATATGCAATTAATTTGATTCATACTATATATATATGTTTATCATCTGCCAAAAGTTTTTTTGTAAGTATTTTTTTACGTGGATTTTACGCGCGCGTGTGATGGCTTAACATGTACTGGAGGCGCGCTTTACGACGTTCATTTAAAGCCATTATAGCTGTTTTTAACGTGAAACGCTCTTTGGCTAGGTGCTCGGCATTTTGTGAAGCCCAGACAAAAGCGTGGCAGCGAGGCTCGACACTGATTGGTTGACGGGTGAAAAAGGAAGAGTGAGGTGCTCGATGCTGATTGATTAACAGGGAGGTCATGTGACCAGAGGTGTAGGCGAGGAGGAGCTCGACCACTTGTGCGCGCTGAGGGAAAGAAGGAAAGCTCTGGAAGATCGCCAGCTTTATCAGCCCGTATTAGCGGTAGTGTCGCTTCATTCCAGGAACAACTATTAAGTGCACAGCATGGTACGCATTAAACTATCTGCTGAAGGGCGCCGTGAGCGTATCCGCGTCTGGCGTCTGGATGCTCTGAGTGATCTCTAGACGTCTGATATGCTAGAATGTTTCACATATGCAACACAATTGCCTACCAATCTGACATATCTCTTTTTTATACTAATACGTTACTTTGCCAACACACGTGTGGTCAACCACAGATATGAATACGCACATGTGAGTGTGGTGGCGAGGTAATGGCACGCGCATTAGTTGAATCATGAGCTTGGGGTTGTGATTCTGAATCGCGCTCTATTTATAAGAACACTCCTTAAAAGTATCTCTCCCTGACACGATACTTAAAGAAATAAAAAGATATGTACCAGATGAGCAAGTTTGCATAATATAAACGACGATGTCCGCCAAATTTAGCATAAATAGGAAAACAATAAAAACTTCATATGATGTTTCTAATAACTGAAAATTCCGTAAAATCACGTTCCTGTTTCGTCATCAACCGGATTCCGTGGCGGAAATGGTTCTGAAGCGGTTCGCGCTGCTTTGAGTTTCTTTTTTTTTTTCTAGCGATACGGGGAGGAAGACACAATTCAAACGGAACATTTTAACGCGCCTTATAGTTCATTTCTAAGTTACAAAAAAAGCGTTAAAATCCTGCTAAATTTAGCGCGAAAACATTTCCCTCTTAATCTATCGGAAAGACAAATATTCTGATCGCTTCATATATATGTGTGTGTGTACGGGCGAACAACTTATGTCAGAACTAACGAACACACAAGCATACGCACACACCGCATACGCGAACTGAGCCAACCCGCGTTCTAAGTAATTCGGACTTTATATGTGGGATTAAGTTGTTTGCAATCTTCAAATTCTTCTCACTAATTGGAAGTTTGCGTCGTTAGCCGTCCGGTCATTCATCCAACCATTTCGGCATTAATCCCCGTCCAGTATACTACCAGCCGACCGTTGTCTTCGGCCGTCTTTACAGCGGTCAAACAATTGGCCCCCAATTCGTCAAATATGCAGTCCAAATCCCCACAAGATAACGTCGTCGGAAAGTCGCTCCTTTTTTTGACCTTAGGAGTCACGCAGTTTACCGACGTGGGAGGATTACAATTATGCTGAGCCGATCGAACCGACTTGAACAGACTTCGTCAATTGGACCGACCCATCGGCGCGACTCCACTCGTAATGTCGTTCCTCGTCGGAAGGGGAAAACTTTGAAAGCGGACACTAGCCAAGCCACCATTATTCCGAGATAGTCCGGGGACACGCTGAAAGGACGGAACCAAGTAGATTTCTTCCCTAATTGCGAACAGTAATTGCCTTTTCTCTTTTGCCTCTGTACTTGGCAGTTGCGTTTGATGATGTGTTTCGCTTGATACTGACAGTTTTGCTGAGTAATCAGTTTCTTCTAAGGCGGTATTGGGCTTCGTGAGCCTCTCCTTTAGTTGCTTTTTGTGTTTTCTAAAGCTCGCTTTAATTATTTTCCGGGTGTATTGAGTCCACTCTTGGTTTTCTTTCCTCCCAATTTTTGTTTTTATATGCCCCTTTCATGTTTAGCTTGGTCTTCTTTTCGAGTTTGGTTAAGTAGAGAAATTAATGAAACCGAAGTCATTCTGCGTGACCTTTACAGTATCAGTTGTAATTAACAAAAAGAGGGGCATCCGGAAAGACTTTTGTTACGCGTTTAACGTTTTAAACTGAATGTAGCTTTCTTATGTGGTTATTATGGAGCCATACTTTTGTAGCGTTCTTTTCTGGACGGTATGCCCAATTTCATGGCTGCGACAGGCCTATGCAAGATGGTCAGACAAAGCAAAAATTTAGCTACTTTTAGAGCGGAGTTCTTACGGGCCCAGTTTCCGGGTTGAGCGGCATCGCCGTCGGCATTGGCGTAACCACTCGCATTGCATTATGGGACGTCACAGTTTCCCAGCTAAATTTAGCGGGGAAAGTGACGTCACATGACTTCGTGTCACGTCACCCATGAACAAATTTAGCGGGTGGAGGAGGGAAGAGGAGGAGAAGGATGGGAGGAAGAGGAAAGGAGCGAGTAGGAGAGGACGAGGAGGGCATACCCCCCCTCCGCACCCTCCCTCTCCTCCTCTTCAAGAGCTTCGCTCTAGTTTCGCATAAGAGATTTCCAAAGGTCTTTCATTTTTCTTTCACGTTTTTATAGCTTTCTTGGGATGGTTTTACTAATTTTAAAACGATACCTTATATTTTTACTGTGGATGAGGGTCAACATATGTATACTGCTTCATGTAAATAAATTCTCTCCGCGTACGTTTATTGTTCAAAGAAAATTCAGATAGCTGATGTTTTGCTTTGTCAGCCCAGCATGAGTCTGCATATGCCGGAAATTATTTCCATAAAACATTGGTAAGATCTGTATGACGCGACAAGGAAAACGTTCAAGTATTTCAATCACTTTAAAATATTATAAAGCTAAACGTTGCTAGGATACTTTTTCCCTCACCGACTGTTGGTTTATTCGGCTAAGCGTTGAGAGCTTAATATAGTATATACAACGGCACGACTGTTTGATTGTACTAAATATCATATTAATCTCGTTGTGGCAAATTTTAGTTTATTTATGAATTCCTTAAAGGCCCTTTACCAAGGAAATTATATTATAAGAAGCAGGCCGGCAAAGATATAAATGCAGTACAAAAACAAACACCAACGTAACATCGAAATAACAAATAAACAAACAAGACTCGCGCTTACGCGAGTAAACCTAAAAAGCACTTAGGTGCAGCGGACACGAAAAATAAACACCAATGAGCAAACAAATATTAAAGTATGTTCCTGGAAAAGAAAAGTGCGACAGCAATTGGAGAACTAGAAAAAAAGATATAAACACACTCATATCTGACATGAAACCATTTGGGGAATTCATCAATCTTTGAAATTATATAAAATCTAATAAAATATTCCGCTCATCAAAATATTTACCAGTTATTCCTCTGTCACTCTATTTGTTGCACAATGCATGCTAATAGTACCGCGAGACAATAATCATGTTATAGACATTTACCATTTAATCGGAATGCAACGAGGCAACTTCGATTTGTAAATGCCCAAACCAAGATCATGCTTAAGCTAATTTAAGTAATGGTACTAAACTATCCGGAACTCAACGAAAATCATAATTCATGGTTCACGAAATCTTTACCGCGCCGGTATAATGACACGGCAAGAGGTTGCAGGTCTGGCAGAAATGCACACGTTTGCTAGCTTGATTAAAGGGGAACTCAAGATACGGCATGAATTCGGAGCCAGCCAACCAATAGCCGTGCCTTACGAGCAACGCGACCCATCCCAAGTACCAGATGGAACTCGCAAGCTTACCACAAGCAAACAAAGCTCAAAAGATCTCAGACTGGCTATATCTAATACTCCTCGTGTAAATATGTCAAATAAAAAGTGTGTCAACGAAAACCTCCCACTATGTTGACTACTCTCTTGTCTTGATGGGGATTATTGTGACTTGCGTTGTCGCAAACTTAAGTAGTGCAAAATCATAAAAACGTTTGGAATCAACGGGAAGTCCAAGATTGTGACCCATCGTCCTTATGAACTCCCGAAAGAATGTAGTATTGTAAATACTTAAAAACGGTCATATTATGTGCGGAATGGGGAGCTCAGACTTCTAGATGTTACATTAGACTCGAAACTTGTTACATATCGATTATTAACAACAAGACGGCGGTAAAGTAGACGCTAGCAACAGTCAGTGCAAACTCCGACGATTTGTGACACCGAATGAGGTGACAAAAATAATAGTGTAGTGATACGCCGCTGTTTGTGCTGGCTTACTAATATCGGTTCTTATAGTACTCATATAAATTTGCCTGTCATCTTAGGCGTATGAATGTACCTGGGCCAAGCGACACTCAAATTAGCGACATCACGAACCCAGTTTTGTTCAACGTAGTTTTAATTTTAGTTTGCAACCATGTATGATGCGCGGTTACTGCGATTGCTTTTATATTCAAAAACTGGTCATGTATAGTCCCGTTGAGAATTACTCTCTTCGACTTTAACTCATGCTGAGTGTTCAAGTCGACCCCTTTAGAAACAATAGTACTATCGACTTTTAAGAACGCTAGGGACGGCGCCTTCATTCCGACCTATTTTAGTTTACGCTGCCCTTTCGCCGAGTTAACCGACGGTTTAGACAGCACGCCTGTATATTCTCCACGCGGGGCTAATGTTCAGAAAAAATCTTTGTATCGAAAGGTATAGCATTTCTCGCGTAACAATGCCCAACCGAAAGCAATACCTTTGAAAGCTTTTTCTGTGCTAAGCAAGCAAGAAAACCATTTTCCACAACAACAATGATTACAAAAAATTATCCCCCCCCCTCCCCTTTCGACAGCGCACAGATCTCGTCTGCGATTTCTCGAAACTGAGTCACCCTCTCTTTCCTCGCGCTCTGGTCATAAACACAACCGGCTTCCCATTAAAAGCTTCTTTCCAACAAACATTCCAGCCTTAAAACTAGCCATAAACCAAATGCTTCGCCCACTGAAAAGCCTTCGGTCACTGAAAAGAAGGTTACGAAAGCATTGTCACCTTTTATACCTCTCTCCCGAGACGCTTTAAAAAAAAAAGAGCGCGACCCGAGAAGGTTAAGTAAACTTGGCGTCCTGCGTTTGCTTAAGCAGCGCCCGGTGCGTCGCAGAAAAGCTATCTGGGGATTCGCACGAGGAAGCGCGATAAATTATTCAATAAACAAAACAAAACGAAAACAGCCTTTACGATGTATTGATTAGCCGCCATAACTGCGTGCCTCGCTGTCGCGCACGTGCTAACAGTCAGCTTCCTCCCTTGCGCCGCCGAGGTTGTTGATTGTTGTTGTTGGCAGACGTCAAAGTGTTTTCCCTCTGGCTTGAGTTATGCACCGTTTCCACAAGGGCGCAGCCATCTTGAATGTCGTCACTTCTGGTATGCGGTAAAACATCGTTTTGATCTCTCCACACCGCTGGAAGGTGTTTACGAAAAATGCGTGATTGTCACAGATTCTTGTTTTGCCTCACTTCTATATTCTCGCATATTGCAGGTTGAAGTGATTTATTTTTTTCGTCCCGCATACCAGATACAGAATTCACGTGACTGAGAACGGCACGAAAGAGTAAATGTCGATAGGCTCCCATGAATGCCCCTTTTTATAAATCATTTTATGCTGTTTAGAGAGATTAAGAGATGTCGCAGTGCGCATTAAAAAGAGTAGGCAACGCGAAATTTATTGATTGATTCAGGCTATCGGGCTCCTACACGGGACTTCTATAGGTTGGATATATTGATAAGTAAACAGTGGTTTCGTCTGAAGGGATAATAAATTAATGTAATTATTGCTAATTTTGATTAAGCAATAAATATATCCGAGTGGTTTCGTATGAATTAGGTCAGTGGGGTTTAATCGTTTATTTTTTGTGCAATTATGATGTGGACTATATACTGCATGAAAAGCAACGCTTTTATCTTAAAGTTAAGACATGTTGAGCTTTAAATAAATACAACCCCAAAGGAGCGGGGGAAGGCCGACCATGCGTTGTCAATCATTGTCCGTGACATTTACGCGCTCGAACCAAAACAACGAGCGAGCGAGCCCGAATACTTTTAAAATATTCTGTATAATCCAGAAAAATAAACATCTGGTTTATTTTTATGTTTATTTATGGTTTGTTTTTAATTATGTTGAGTAATTATTGTCTTGATTTTTGTAAAAATTCCCAAACCACTCTCTACGGAGAATATCGCTTGAATTTGTTTTTAATATTCCCCGAGTATACGTCTTTTGGCTATTGACGATCTCCAAAAAAAAAAAAACATTTAAGTCGTTCGATAGCTTGTCTGTTCAATAATGGAAAGAGTGCGAGATTTCCTTTGGCGTTCGGACAAAAACTAGCAAAAAGGTGTCTATAAGCTACACTACCTCAAAGTTAGACGCTGGACGATTTTTAATCTAGTTACCCGTTTCTTTTAATCAGCGATCAAGACGATATTGAAAGTTCACCGGCTCGCCTGCATCTTCTTTGGTGGTTCTATCTATGTTAGCGTATTGAGAAAGAATGAACTGACTAGGAAGCCAGAAGAGGTTAACCTGTGGAATTGTTAGCGTATTCGCGCATGCTTCATTACTAAAAAGTCACTTCCTAAACCTTTTTTATTTTATTTTTTAATTTTTTAAAGGAGCTTTAATAAAGCATTTTTGAGCCTCCTATGAATCTAAATAAAGTTTATTTCTAGTTTTCCTTCAGGTCATTCTCAGCAACAGGACTCGAAGTCAGTCGCAAGCGGCTATAAGCATAAAAACACCACACCCAGAGGACAGTAAATAACAGTTAAGTCTCTCATTCATTTTAAGCGCTTTCCATCATGATTTACGTTGCACGCAAACGAACACACGAAAGCAGTACAAGGTAAAACTGATGCTGAGGAAGAGGAGACCTCGTAAAAGTGGAAGACAACGGCCTTGACACGCATGATTCTTTGTGGGGAAAGAAATCCAAGCTCAAAGAAGGAAGGTACAGTGCATGCGATGTAACAGAGGCCAATGTGGAAGGCAACAGCATTGAGTCGCGCGTATTACTTGTGGGGAAAGGACTCGACGCTGAAGAAGACGAAAAAGATGGAAGGGTAAGCAACCGATGAACATAACGTACGATTCAAATAAAGTAAAACGATAGTGTTCCGGTTGCATTAAACGGGATCTCCGAGACACGCCAGCTTAATGAGTGTCTAGAGTCAAATCCTCCATGCCGGGTCGTCCCTCACGATCACATCAGGCGCGGTTGATCCTGGCTCGGCCGTGTTGTTGATTCGGAGTCTTCCGGTGACTGCAGCTCCCCGTCGATGGAACGACAGTTCTGCGATGCTCGTTAGCAGGGAGAATCCAGTGAAGCGTTGACCCGCCTCGACGATAGAATCCCCGCACACTCCGCTAGGCCCAAGATTGGCTCACGGACCGACCTTCGACGCTGCCTGCCCCGAATCTCCAGGCCGTCATCGGAAACTTATTTTAGGAGTGGACGCGTTTTCGATTCCGTCTCGCTTCGGCGAAACCGCGGTTTGGAAGAAGGTCGGGTCATTCGAGTTCTTACCGTTATTCAAACTCTGTCGGTGGAAGATCAAAGCGATAAAGATGTAGTGCGTGAGCGAGGAAGGCGGGAGAGGGAAAAAGTGAGCGAATGACCAAGTGAATTCAGGGTTCAACCAAGTTCCTTTGATGTCGCTTGAGTAGAAACTCCGGTAAAATCTGCTCTAGTTATTTTATCCTTGGACAGACGTCGTCGTCGCTTTACAGGGCATTAAAGTCTAAACAAACTTCCCTGAAACCAGTAATTAATAGTTCCTGAAGGAAACTTGTCTATTAACTTTTTAGATTTCTTCGCAATAGTGCGAGCACATGATTCCCGCATATTTGCGTAGATCGAATGTTTGTACTGCGGTCGGTGACAGGCTACGGATTCAGTAGAAGCTCCGCCTCCAGCACGCACTCGTTCCCATCTACCGGACTTTGACTCAGCGTGCGGTGAAGACGCTCATTAAATCAAAGGCAGAAAGCTGCGCGCTGGCGCGAGCTTTCTGCTAAGGCCGCCACACTAGCTCGTTTCAGCATGGTCCAGACGCAGCGATGCTACGAGCGCGAGCTGTGGCCCTGAATACGCTGATTGCACGAGCGCGCGTGCTTCGCGGGACGCTGGCGGAGCTGCGTTGTAGCATCGGCTGCGCTGCGCTAGCTAGCGAGAAAACGCGCGTGGCACGCCGATCGCGGCGAATGTCACGTGACAGCACAGGAGGCCTCGCGCACTCTTGAAGCATTCGAGCGAACGCATGATTTCACGCGCTCAACCGATTTTGCGGAACGCGTTTTCAACGCGATCGGCGCGCCGCGCGCGTTTGCTCGCTAGTGTGGGCGGCCCTTTTCGCAACGTGTCACCGAAGATGAGAGATTAGCGGACACAACTCAAGCCCCAGCCAGGGCGCCCCTAGTGGCCAACAGATACTTTTCTTCGTTGTTCCTTTATAGCCGCTGCCCTCAGATTACGTTCGCTCAAGTTTTGTGCTAAGTGAAAAAGCTCGCGGAATTCGTAAGAACCCTAAATCCCGTCGTAATAATTTAGGGCGCACTAGGCCCGCGCAATTCGTCACAATTACTTCCCGGCGAGTAGGCGGAAGTATTCACTGGCGGCCATAGCTGTGTGCACGACTGCTGAGCGCGTGCTGATGGCGAGCTTCCACAGTTCTTTTGTAACATGCATTCCGCACTCTCAAGATTGCCGGTCTTATCAGCCTATTATTGGGGGCTCGTTCAGAGCATGGGCTCTAGACATCACCCACAAATATGGCGCCCAGTGAATACTCCTTACAGTGGCAGCGAACAATTAGAGAGTCTGCATTACGGAGAGTTTCCAACTCCTCAATCGGGGTCACGTGGTTTATGGACCGCGTTCGCAACACGAGCCACGGGTGATGAACATGTTAGTCGTCCGTGAGCTTTTCCGCCTTTCCGCCTGCTTTCCTCCTAGCCACGCGATAATGCAGTGCACACGCGCTTGCGACCAATCACCGATGGAGGCGTCTGACCTTAAATGGCGAACGCTCCTCATTGTTTGAGTTGGACCCTCTCTACAATCTAGGCTCTCTACGAACAATAGGCGACAGAGGCGACGCCGCCGGCATGCTCCTTTACCCCTGAAACCATGTTCCATACTCGGCCCTCGCCGTTTCAATCTAGCTAAGCGTCATACCTTCGTGCGGTCTTTTGGTCACTAAAGCCGGGGTCACACTGCTTACAAACGCTTTACGCACGCGCTAGATTACATCCGCCATTGCCGACCTTCTCTCCTCTTGCCGAGATACCGAGCCACTGGAACGGGCGTTGACGAGCCGCCACAAATGCCAATGCTGAGGTGAAGGACACGATAGAATCTAGAATGGCAATGACCTGGCCTGCAACGGTAATGATGAAGTGAAGTGAACGGAGTAAGAGGAAACAAAAACTGAAGGTCGCTAATGGCGGCGCCCATGCACAGCTACTGCAAAGCGTCTCTACGTCATGCAAAAAGCAGTCGGTATACAGATTCGAAGGCCATTCACCGCGAGATCCATGCTTCGAATGCCGCATGGCAATGACTTCAAGGAGAAAACTTGGCACGCGGCATTCGAACCACGGATATTGCGGTGACTCGTGTTTGCAGTCTGTCTTTTGAATAATGCACGAGAAGTGCGAACCCGGCTTAATGCATGACACATCTTAGATTTAAGACCGCGTGTAACCAGTCATAATGCACTGGCCAGATTGATCTACACCGAGACAGCAGGCCCCATTTTGAGACAGAGTATCTCCCCGTCATCTAATCCTTCATACAACCTTTTTGGTTGTTGTTGTTTTCTTTTAATAGCAATGGTTACGAAATTTTGAGATACATGACAATGCCAACCATTTAATCTAGCTTTCGGTGTCTGCTTTGCCATGGAGCATTTTGGGAGCAGAGAAGCGTCAGGAGAGGTCAACACGGATGTCCTCACCGTAGCAACAACACCAGTAGCTCCAAGAAAAACAACAATAAAAAAGACAAATGAGACGTTCGTGGCTAGACAGCGTGAACTCGGTTTGCCTTTGCAATGTAGCGACACTGGTTTGGTCTGCCAATGACTGTAGTCTCCTGTATCGCTTAGAGCACACTTCGTATCTATATCCATACCAAAATATTACCGAGGTGGGAAAAAAAACACCGATATGAATTTAAGGAAAGTACCAAGACACAGTGGCGTCACGAGGGTCAGCGGCACCCGGGGTGGTAGCCAGCCGCGCACCCCTCCCCCCCCCCCCCGCTCTCACGTGGTCCACAGCGACCCCCCGCCCCCGCTTTCGCGTGGCCCGCCGCGACTCCCTCCCCCCGCTCTCGTGGCCCGCCGCGACACCCCTGAGCCCTGCACCCGGGGCAATCCGCCCCCCCCCCGCCCCCTTGTGACGCCACTGCCAAGACAATGGCGGTTACGATCACTTATTGTGTCTTTAACTCGTCAGCGGTGCTGTGAACCGCAGGCTCCTAAATTTCAAAATAAAATAAAGTGCTTCTCCCTGTCTCTTAACATCGTGTTCTGAACACGCATCTTTATTTCTATGTGTAGTCCATTACGCCTTATCAACCCATTGTTTTTTTGTTTGTTTTTTATCAATGTAAGCAGAGTCATGTTGAGAAAATAGGGAGTTTTAGAATAGAAGACCCCGACGCTTTGGGTCCCTCGAGCAGCCCAGGGCCTCGCTGCGCATGCGCAGTGTGACTCCCAAGCTTTTGGTGTACCCAAAGCGCTGGAGCGTCGTGTTACAGTCGTTTTTACGGTTTCAATATCCTGTTTATTCGTCAAAATATGAATATAATTTCACGTTCACAGAATGCTCCTATTGGAAAAGAAAACAAAAGCAAAGGGGGAGGAGTGAAGGACGCATTGCCATACTTCGTCTCACCCTACGATGGACTAAAGGCAAAAGCTACGGACCGCTAGATCCAATCACGAGCCACTTAGAAATTGCGTATTGCGCTTTGATACACGTATCAGTGCCCGCGTCTCGGATCACTGGTGGGAACGGGCGGGCAGTGGTTTGAATCTAAATAGCAGTGAGTGACTCAACAATTCTTCTTTTGCAAAAAAGAGGCTGTTTGCAGTGTCGAAGCTATAGAAATGATGCAGCGTTTTGGGGTTCGGAGCATTATTCGTCCACCCCTAATCAATGCTAGGCATGTCATAGTGTAGCGTGGAACGTGATTGGACCTGGCGGCCCGTGGCTTTGGCCTTTAGTCCATCGTAGGATGAGACAAAGTATAGACACTCATGAATGTAAGAATATCGCTTGAAAACATACAAACCGCAGCTATGTACCCCGCCGTTGGTGATGCAATGCGGAGGGAGCGCAAGTTGCAGGGGTTTCGGTGAGGTCAAAACGCCGAGCTCTGATTGGCTCTGATTGAAGGATATTGGGTAGACCTCAAGGTATCTAGAAATGAGGTCTACCCACTGTCCTTCAATCATAGCCAATCAGAGCTCGGCGTTCTGACGTCACAAGAACCCCTGCAAAAGTAGCAGACGAACTTTCTTCCCGCATATGGTTGTTTGTCACAAAAAAAACGCACCTATATTGCGATCCGCAGTGCCGTATCAAGCCTAGATTACGACTGAAGCAATTCAACGCAGACTCGGTCGTATCGGTATTGATTTTTGCCCCGTTTTTTCCAGTAGACACGCGGATGAGAGACCAGCAATATGTATAAAACAATTGAAAGCAGGAGTTTTGAGTGGCAAAATCGACCAGGTGGCGTCGTTGTGCGAGCAGAAAGCGGCTTTCGCCTCATTCCGTCCACAACGAGATAAAATGTGGTCTCAAAACGCACGGTGGCTGCGAGGAAAGGAAAGCGAAGTTTATGAGGCGTTAAAAATGGAGCCGTTAAAACCAGGGGCCTCCGCTCGGGGCGCCCGATTTGTTTACCGGGACGAGCCGCCCCTCGGGAAAATTCGCCTGTTTGCTGAATGGCTGCTAGGGAGCGGAAATTCTGTACGTGTGTACCTTCGCTAACCGAGAAAAAAAAATCAATTAGCACAAAATATATTTTCTTGGTTGTTGCTGCTGTGGTTGTTGTAGTTGTTTTTGTTGTTGTTGTTTTTGTTGTTTGTTGTTGGTGTGTGTGTGTGCGTGTGTGTGTGTGTGTGTGTGTGTGTGTGTGTGTGTGTGTGTGTGTGTGTGTGTGTGTGTGTGTGTGTGTGTGTGTGTGTGTGTGTGTGTGTGTGTGTGTGTGTGTATCTGATAGACTTATTTGTGACTTAATACACAAATAAGAGTAGAAAATTTAGGAACTTGAAAAAGCCGCTGAATAAGGGGTCACGTGATTTAAAGTTTTTTTCTTGTAAGAAGGTCTTTATAAAAGTGTGCGCGTTTTTGTTTTTATCTGTGGTCTAAGCAGGAACGATCTCGCTACATAAAAAATCAAAGCAACCTAATTTTGTATGTAATAAATATATAAAAAAGCGTTTTTAACACCACACTTATTATTTTTAAATTTATGTTTAAAGCCCAACAAAATCAATGGCTTCCTCTTCTTTGGTCGCCAGGATTATGTATAAAGCAGCTCTTCAGGCTTGAAAAAACCCTAAAGGCCGGTTCAGACACTTGCGTTTGAGTGCGTTTGACTGCGTTGCGGCGAGAACCGAAACGAGTCACCGGCACATCTGTGCTTCGTATGAAGCGTGGAATCCAATTCAAGGAATCTTCTTGGCACGCGATATAAGAAGCAGGGATGTCCTGGTGTCTCGCTGCCGCAACGCAGTCAAACGCAGTCAAACGCAACTGTGTGAACCGGGCTTTAGACACTTTTCTCGTTTTTTTTTTTTCAGGTATGAACGTTTACCGGTTTTTATTACAGTTCTATAACTTATAACAGTTCTTATTTTACAAAAATAAGAACTGCTCAGAAATAAGAATTGTGGCGCAGGCTAGCGCTGCAATTCTTATTTCTGAGCAGTTCTTATTTTTTCATGTTAACAAACTCCAATGATAAAGTAATTATTCGCTATGCACGAATCTTTTACTGCCGCGTCGACCTCATTAAGAAACCCGTTTCGCAAAGTTGTAGAAACTCGACGAAGTCAGTCGCAGACTGTTAGTTAAACACAGCTGTTGGCATAAGTGTTCATTTTTTATTTGACTTTTCATGTATAGAAACTGACGAAGTCAGTCGCAGACTGGTTAGTTAAGGCCACGGTCCCACTGAATGTGGCAGTTTAGGTACTTTTTGGTAGGTCATTACTCATCTCCTTTTAAGCACTGTTTTGTGGGATTGATGTCATTCGAAAGGCAATGCAATCCTCTTTCATTTGATATTATGTATGTATTGGTTTATACTGTTCATGCGCATTTGTAGCGTTGTGAATATGATGGCGCGGACCCTCACTTGCTCCGCTGGTTCATGTTTTATGAACGATTCATTAAAGATAACACGGTTCCAATAGAGCAGTTTTGTTAAGATGATGTCGGAGCAGAATGTAACGGTATACTTTTTTGGTATTTGCACTACTTTGTTTTTTACAGCTCTCCAAATATTGCCCTAAAATTGACATTTTTCAGCACAAATATACTTTTAATGGCAAGCGCTAGGGCAATGAAATTAGCTACAGATGTAGTGATTATAATTGGTAATATGCAGAAAAAAAATTAATGTTGTGTAATATTTTTTTGTTTAGATATTCTATATCAAACGTAGCACTTTTTTGTGCTTCGAGTCATCGTAATTCAAATGCCGCTGAGTAAATAATTAAACTATGGTAAAATCGTTTATAACATTTAGAACTACAATAGTTGCCCAAGAGGTGGACGGTGGCTTTTTTTTATTTTCAAAGTCATAACGCTCCGGGAGCCCTTCAAACTTACCTGTTTTTGACGCACATCTTTTTTGGACATCAAACAGATTTATTGGCATCTAATAACATTTATTCTATGGAATAGATATACATTGCGATGTATTAGATTTTCCCAATGATCTTGCTTTGGTTTCTTGATAGTTGTAGAGCTTAGCTAATTTTAAAAACAATTAAAAACTGTTTGGGTGTTTTGTTGTGCTACCTGGCGGATGGCAGACAAAACTGCTGATTTCCAAGTTCAAACAATTTTCGAGGGCGGCGTTGGCGTCTGTATCATCATCAATCTCCATGTCGTTTCACCTTCACATTTAGAAAATATATTTGAAGATTTACTATCGATAAATGAACGGTTTAAGTACTGGGTCAGGTTAATAAATCTAAGACAAATAATTACACAAGCGTAGCGTGATATAAAGTGTTCATTATTCGATATAATTGAAATCAATAAACGATAAAGATGAAGAGGGAAAGAATACACCCGAGTTCACTTCATGCCTAGAGTCACTAAATGAGCTGCGTTTAAAGTATCGGCACTCCGTTCCCCAAAATTGTTTTGGGCGCCGCCATTTTGGGTCTTGCGCAGAGCAAACACAACTGCCGATCGTCATGATCCAAAAGTGCAACATCCTCTGCATTAGATGCGGTGCTAGGAAGCTGATACAATATTGCTAGGCTCTGTCGCGGGTTGTTTAAACATTCGTGGAGGACGGAAAAGCGTTTCCTGTGATTTTAGATAAAGCTTCGGATAACTGGCAACCATGATTGTAAGCCACAATATGGCCAAGTGTCGTTACTCTGAAGCATAGCTAATTTACTGGCACTAGCGGGAACAATGAGGAAGAGGCAGGTGTCAAAAGGTAGTGGCTTGTGGAATCCACGGGGCTCACGTCATGGACCCTCCAGGTATTACAAGCTTCTTGAACAAGGGCATGAATAGTGTCATTAAATAAGCTACGCTTCAGAGTAGCGACACTTGGCCATATTGTGGCTTAAAATCATGGTGTCCAGTTATTTGAAGCTGTATCTGAAATCACAAGAAACGCTTTTCCGTCCTCCACATTAAACAGTTTGCGACAAAGCAAAGCAATATTACATGAGCTTCCTAACACCGAATCTAATGCTGAGGAAGTCGCAATTTTGAATCATGACGATCGGCAGTTGCGCCTGCTCTGCCGTTGGCTCTGCACAAGCACCAAAATGGCGGCGTCCACAACACTGTCGAAAAAGAGAGTGCCGATACTCTAAGCGCAGCTCATTTATTGGCCCTACTTCCCGCGAACCTCCTTTCCCCTGACTGAAACTGAAACTAAATATGAATAATACACCATTATTATAGCTTATTTAGTTTTAACCACCTACACATAATGAGAGGAGGAAGCGGCCGGGTAGGAGAAACGCGGGTTTTATGTGCGACTGTTTCTAATCAACGTTAGTTCTAACCGTCTCAAAAGAGAGAACGCGCGAGCTTGCGCTAGTTAAAAAAAAGACGGTAAAAAAAAAAAGAGGTGACACGCTGTGTTCTTTGTGATTGTGCGTCTAATTGCAAATTGTTGTGTGTATGTTTATACAGCCGGAAGTTAGTCTGCCTTAGTGGGCGTCTGGTGTCTCAGGTGTACATGAGCAATTTAACCAGTGCGGTACAACCGCAAACCTGGGGTCTTTAACGTGCACCACGCAGTAGTGATACACGACCGCACGCCGGTATGATGCTCTTCCACATCGAAACGGGCAGGGGCGGGGTGGGTTCTGCAGCGCGAGCTTTCGCTCCACGTGTTCCGAGCTGGTGTGCGCTAGACATGCACTCGGCCACTGATCGCCCCCCCCCCTTATATAAGTATTTGAAGATCGACGATGGACGTCGATCGTCTCAAGGTAATGTAACGTAATAACATTATATAATTAATAAACATATTGAAGGACTGAACGACTCAATTTTTCAATTCTTGAATTGTAATATGGCGGTAGCCTATTGTACTTACTGTTGATGAAGAGCAATATGAGGTGACGAAGTAATGATTAAATTATCAGGCTCTATAAGGACGACGATATTAGTGGGTGTCGAACCACAACGTACAGTGCCAGACTTGTTTCAAGTATCGTGTACCCAAAGACCTTTCTTCACCCGCAACAGAATATGGTAGAATCAATGAGGATGCTGCTTTACAACTGTACGTGGAACAGGAAAACTGCAATGTGCAGAAGTGCGGCTTATTCGTTAATATAAAGGACGGATTTCTAGCAGCATTCCCTGATTGACTACTTGGAACAAATGGCCTCATTGACGTAAAGTGTCCCCGTTCCAAAAGATTCTTGAAGACTACTGAAACCGCAAAGGAGTATGAGGCGAAAAATAAGAAATAGGAGCCTGGTGTGAAAGGTCCAAATCACCACCATAGCCTCTACTACCAAATACAAGGGCAGTTACACAATACACAAAGAGAGTTTTGTAATTTCGTTATATTTACACTCAAGGGCATTGATATCCAACGTCTTCAGAGGGATGACACCTTCTTGTCAACCAACATAGAGCCTTTTTTACTCAAGTTTTACATGGAAGGCCCGACTTCCGCTGAAATTCCTCACGTACACAAGTTGTCCGACCGAATAATCTGCCATTACTCCCGATCTGGGAGTCTCTCGATCTTCATTCATGGCCATAGTATCATATGAGATCGAGCGGTGTGGCTCTTCGTCCGCCGAACATATTGTTTCGGCGGGTGTTTTTACCGTGTAAAATGAAACCGTCGCGTGCTGCTGGAACAAGAACCTGGCGATTCTTCACTGAACTGCTTCTTCCGTAAGCTTCAATTAAGAGGGCTTTTTTCGCTTCGCACACCCACTGTTCTGCTTGCCCGTTAGTTGCAGGATGGTATGGTGCACTAATGTGATGCCTGATGCCATTTTTTTTTTGTGTGTGTGGGGGGGGGGGGGGGCTTGTTTATTTTATTTGAAGCAAGATTTGGCGCGTTATCAGAGAAAAGTATTTTTGATAGGGCAAAAGTAGGGAAAAGAGAGCGTAGAACGTCTATGACGCGTTTTTACGTCGTGGCAGGCATCGTGTAAACTTCCAACCACTTAGAGTACGCATCGACCATGACTCCGCAGATGCGGATACGTTTCGCCACCCACAGAGTGAAGAGTGGATCGTTTTCAGTTACAGTTGATGATGGCGCTGGACTCGAGGAAGCCTTCGACTCTTTCCACAAAGTTAGCTGATGTGCCAGCACTTTTGTCGAAAGTGGTAAGTGTTCGAAACGTCGACAACGTCGGTAGCCACGTGCTGTGCTTGACCCTGGACGCTTACCATTCGCTGAGAAGAAACTTGCTTGTTCGTCTGCCACGATTCGTCCGATATCAGGTCATCACCGCTACTCCATCTCCCGACAAAACAGGTCGTCATTGTCCGCATGTCCATAGTTAGCAATCACGTGAACTTATAAATTCCCATACGCTCATAACTTGCCGTCGCTAAACGCCGTTCATTCATAGCGTGTTCATTGCAAATAAACGTCTTCCTATTTATTCTGATGGTTTTCATCATACTCCTCCTAAGCTGTACTTACAACATTATATCGGTACTTTCGAAAATATTGCAACGGCGTTTGTTTTCTGGGAACTATAATGTAACAACCTTTACAAAATCTTCCGGATCCCATGAAACACAATATTTCGTTATGTCACTTTTCGGTCGTCATTATAATGGTGAGGTAAGTACCGTAAATTGCGAAGCAGTTTACTTGATGTCCGCTTCCACTGGTGTCTTGGAAGATTGAGTCTACTGAGCGTGCATCCCTGCAGAAGTTTTCATTGAAAGAGTATTGACACGTCAATCAACAATTGATTCCTTCTTGGTAAGATTTATTGCGAAAGCCCGTGACAACCGCCGAACCGCATCTCCCTATATCAGAGAACAATTTATACAAAGCCTGACATTCTCGCATACATTCGTTTGCTGGGCCACGCTACTGTAGCCACGCTATTGAGCCAGCTGAGCACAGCTGGCAGCGGCGCGAGCAAGGCCACGAGGGGAACGTGATGGTGCTCGAGCCATCCCACCGTGAACCAATGTTTCGGCCACCCCACGGGTGCGTGTCGCCATCTATTGGTTGAACTAACGCCTTGTTCAAGATGGCCGCCGTGGGACCGCAGCCTTAAACACAGCTGTTGGCATAAGTGTTCATTTTTTATTTGACTTTTCATGTATGAATTTGTGGTATTTTATATCAAAAATCTTATTATGCGTTTTTCACTGTGTTTTCGTTAGTCGTACTTGGAGCAGGCTTAGTGCCCTTTTCTTATTGAGACGTCATCTGACGGACTTCTTTCCCTGTTTCTTCTACTTTTGGTGGTTGCAAGATTTTCTCGCCCAGTCTCAGGTGTTTAACAAAAATAAGCTTACACCAACACCCCCGCGCCCTTACTGTGTTATGCGGTTTGTCGTTTGCCGCCGACCTTCTAACTCCAAGACCGAAAAAAAAGTCCGCGTTATAAATTAGACGTTCTCACAAGATCAAAAACTCGAGGTAACCAAACATTGCTAACATGGTTATGCATGCTCACATTATAATAGCTGTTTGTGAACTCCAATCGAGAACTTCCGTTTATAGGTTACATCAAAATGTGTGCCTTAACGCAAAAAAAAAGTTAAGTTTCTTAGAACAATACGCACGGATCTCGTTAACAAACTTTAAAGGAGTCCCTTTTACCTTCTGTTCCCTTTTTTGAGAGAACACAGCTTGAAACATAAATCGCCCAGACGTTTAATATTCGGAAATTTCAAGAGGTGAACCCAAGAATGCAATATAATGAAACATCATTCCATTTCAGCCCCAGTTCAGACGCAGTTACTTTAATGATCAGTGTAAACAAAATGTATAACAAAACGTTTTTTGTTTTACCAGCTTGATATGGTGGAATAAAAATATTGCTTTTCGGCGGATCGACTGGATGATTTGTACTCATCGTAAGCCGTGGTCGGACTGTTCATGCGTCAAACAAAAGACAGTCAGCAGACATGTTAGAAGAATGTGTACCTATGAAGCAAAACTTAATTGAAATTCATCTGAGGTGTGTTACGAATAATTATGCCGTCATATCCCCGGTGCAGACCGTGTATCTTTTGTATGACGCATGAGCGGCGCAACCGAGGCTCAACCTTTACTTTCTCTCATATTAGCGTACAGGTACGGTACGAAGATGTTTGCACTGCCGGATCCCCATAGCGCCGGGAGTATCGACCACGTCTGGTTGCGCCAACCTCCGAGCGCTTCGGTATTTGCTCCTTTTTGGTTTTTGTTTGTCTTACCTCTCCTGATCTGCGCAAACAGACAACGTTCGTCGGGAGAATTTGTAAGCAGGACCCCCGCGGCCCGGACATCCAAATGGATGTTTCTCACGCGACACGCGGTTTGTTTCTAACGGAGTTATATAGCTTCCATTCCAAACCCATACCTTGAATACTTGCTCTTGCGATCGTTGCCTTTTCAGTCTTCCATACAGAAGCAGGCTGTCGTATTAACCGTCTTTCTTTGAGATATACAATGACCCCTCACTCAAACTGAGGTTCTTCTTTGTTGTTCCTGGTTTTATGCCTAGCGTACAGTCTCCAACGATATGAAAGACCCGTTCGACGACGCAGTTTCAGATGGCTGGGCAGGATATGCATTTGTAAGGTCCACAATGCTTGGGGTGAGGAAAATATAAAGCTTCGTTCAATGCTCGCCCTGAAAATAAAAGGCCTAGGGCCAATGTGTACCTAGTACCACCGCATAAGCTGTCTAGTCCAATGGGTCTTTCATACTTTTCGAGACTGTACGTTATACGCATTTTTGTGGCTTGCCAGACTTTAGGATCTAGTGACGCGCAATGCGTTTCGAAATATCGGAAGCAGCAGCGTAAAAGGTCCTCGACTTTCACGACGTCGTCAGGCGAATATCGAAGGAGCAGTTTTGGGGACGTGGTAAAACGCATCAATCCAAGACACGCTGAAGCCATTTTAGTCTTAACAAGAATTACGAAAACATGTTTTGACGAGTCCTATACTTTAGATAACGACCCTATTTCGTTGACACGATGTGGCTGTGCCACTTTTTATGTGTTTTCCTTTCTTATAGGCATGACAGTACGCGTTAATGCTGTGTTTGTATTTCTATAAGGGAAAACGTTGTTTAAATTGTCATAAGGCGTGCAAGACGTAATCTTATTATTTATAAGTTCCTTGTAGGTAAATATATTACAGCTATTATTTTAAGAGAAGGTGGTTCCCTGGGGAACGTGTGCGCCATCTTCACACGCGATGCCCTTCAATAAAAAGATATTCCTTCAAGCGCCGCGCATACAACATTTATGTACGTAGGACACGGAGGTCACACTACTTAGCATAAATATCTCACATTTGAGGGTAGTGCGGCATTCTGAAGGCTCGTTTATGTGCTGGAATTCACTTTGGAATAAACACGCAGCAGCCGCAAACTTTCGGTGGACAGTGACTCTCTTCCTGGTTCTTTTCTCCGTTTTCTATCCTGGTTGCTCGCGAGAGGCATACATAAAGAGATGTTCAGAAGTGACATCTAGTTTTAAAAATTGCGATATTGCCAAGTGTCACGCTATCAGTGGTTTGGAGTCAGAATAAATAGTTTGGACACGTGATGTTATTCTAGCCCTTGCACTCATGTCACATCAACTTCTTTTTGTGGCAGCCTCATGCCCGAGTCCCACTAGAGCGAGAAAAAGAAACAACCGACACCAACACCGACACCGACACGCGGTAGCGCGCAGCATGCATGTATAGGTATCTTTGGCAGACTTGCAGTCAAAGTCAAAGTCAAATTTGGAGGTTTTACGTGCCAAACCAACGACGGGCATCTGGCACGCCCCAGTGGAGGACTGAGGATTAATTTCGACCACCTGGGGATCTTTTGACGTGCAACCGAAAGCTCGGTTACACGGCGCCTCCTCCGCAATAAGCCTCCGTCAGATTGCGGGCACCTCGGCCGGGATTCGAACCCGCCACATGGGGATCCGTAGGCCAGCGCTCTCGCCTCGGAGCCACCGAGGCGGCTTTGGCAGACTTGCAATCACTCGCGCTTACCTCAGATTCACCGAGAAACCACCAGCCTGCCAAAGCTAGCTTTGCGTGTACGCTGCACTCGCTTGAGGATTGTGGGTATCAATGGTTTTTGTTTGTTGCTCAAGTGGGACTCGGGTACTAGTGCTAACTAAAGCCCCTCTATCCTGCGAAAAGTGGCGCAACTCGTTGTGGAAATGCTCGAGACACGTGCCGCGCGCCACTTCTGGGAAGAACATGGAGTCTGAAATCTAGCTCACTGTTGCGCTGTTACACAGTAGCGCTGTGCCGCCATGATCTTTACCGGGGCTGCACGTTGCACGTGCCTCGTGCATCGACGCACCTTGCGCTACGTTTAAAACATGAAGGGGCTTTAGTGCTGACGCGTATCTTCGGCAACATATCGTACGCACCACTGAAATTGTGCCGCACTGTGTTCGCTTATTAAGCGGTCTTGAAGTCCCTTCAAGATTTCTTCTTAAGCGGGGGACTGCCCTCACTCACGGGTCGTGCACTCGAAGCTCACGGACCTTTGACTCTCTACCTTATAGTAATATCCCCTACCGTTCAATATAAAGAAACGGAGCAAGCGCACCGAGTTGGATAGCAATTGCCACACGCACCTACCGTGCAAAAGACAACATTCTGGGGCTTCTCGGGAGCAGAAAGGAGCGCGCATGCTTTACTTTGATTTGCCCCACGGTGTAAGATACACTCTTTAGGTGAGGACACGGCGGGGGCTGAATGTGCGGCGCGATGAATCAGATAGCGTTCGTTCGACGGGCATCCGAATGGCTGCATCATTCCGCGGCCACCGTGCCCGTAAAGCCCCTCTATCCTGGAAAAGTGGAGCCATTTATTAATGTAAAAATTCCTCAGGCACGTGCCGCGCGCCACCTCTGGGAAATTCATGGAGTCCGAAATCCTAGCTCAGTGCTGCGCTGTGCCGCCATGATCTTCCCAAGCGGCTGCATGTCGCACGTGCCCTCGTGCATCGACGAACCTTGCGCTACGTTTGAAACATGAAACGGCTTTACGTGCCCCCGCCGCTGACAGTGTCGCAGGCGGCCAAAACGGGAAAACTGTGTAAGAGCGAAAAAAATGATATCGCTGCCATGACACCCCGGTACGCCGTGGTATTTCTGCACGTGCGAGAACCTCGCTGGAGCTCTGCGCGTGTGGAGCATGAGAGTTTGGTCAATGGGAGGCACGGGCAGAGCCAGGGCATGCGTCAGACTCGGAAAGAGGGCTTGGCATGCTCTCTCTGACCAACCAGAAGCCGAAAAGAATCCCCTAGCGGTGGTAGCGAGAAACAGTTCTGGTCAAAGGTATGTGTTCGTATATGGTTTTAATAAGCGCGTAAGAGTGAAGTGTAGTAACTCTTTGTGTTTGAAAATAGGGTTCACGTGCTGTTTTGATCGTGATCATGCAGAAAGATGTAAGAAACGAATGCGCCGCTCAACTCTGTTTTGTTCGGACAGAGTGTGACCACTCGAACGGCAGATTCCCGGCCCTCGGCGCTTGGCGTACGGGTTATGTCGATTGTTCCGCTAGTCGCACTCTTCCACAATCATTTTGGATGAGCGTGATTGAAACATCACGTGTACCATTTTTTCAGTCATCAAGAGTTGCTCCAATACAGTTATCAGGTTTGCTTCTCGCGACCACCTTCACGGGTATTATTTCCGGCTTCTGGTTGGTCACATTCGAATTTCTGAAGACGCCCCGGAACACTCCCAGCTCGCTTTCGGCCAATGGCGCCTCCTTGTTTGTCTCCCGTACTTCCCAACGAATGGCCAAACTCTCTACATATACGGCTCTGGCGGCACGAGCCGTCTTGTGCACTGCTGCCTGCATCCTGCGTCTTACACCGTGCCCACGGGTCGGCGAGTCATCATGCCGGCGCCACTTTAAACCATAGTTAAAGAAAGAGAGAGAGAGAGTGAAAAGCGAGCTTTATCGGCACGTCGCGAGGAGCGCGCTGTCCTCACCTGAAGATTATTACCTTACACCGTGATCTGCCCTCAGGACACGGGCCCCCATAGCTTTGGCTATTCTTGCCTCAGAAAGTTGTTGTGCAGCCGGAGGTTGCACTTATTTTTCTAGAGTCACGGGATGCCTTCTAAGTCTCAAGTAGCGTCGCACAAAAATTTGCAGAAGCCGTATATATAAGTGAATTGGCGTCTGGAATAATCATTACCAATTAACAAAGTCACCATGTCATATTTTTTAATGGAGATCCTTTTTTTTTTTACTTAACTGAAGATTTCATTTAAGTCAGGTTTACTCTGGAAACAGAACAAGTACGGCGACGGCAATAGACACAACAAAAGACAACGCTCTCAACAACTTGGGTTCGAAAAGATTGCGTAAGCCAAACTTGTGGCAACTGCAATAATTTTTTTATTGAAGTTTGTTTTTACGAAGCTCACATTTGAAGAGTTGAAAAATAGGACACACTATTTATGTTTATACTGTCCCCAAAGTGTCCTAAACATAAAAACCAAACACAAATTTCTCAAACACCCTCAAAACTAACATTTTTGGTACCCCTGTCTGACCAAAAGAAAGCACCAACAATTTAATTCCCCAAGACCGTTCATATAGCAAAGGAGTTTTAGTTCTATCTATTGTCTAGTGTCGCAAGTGCCGCTTACTGCGACAGCACTCACGGTCGAAAGTGCCGGCTTATTGCGACGGGACATATTTTACAGCTTTCTTCTACTGTTCGTTCTATCGACCGTTGAAGAGAGTATATTGCTCACATTTTTGTGTCAGAAACAGTTCGGACAATCGGAAAGGTTAATTTTGCTTCTTTGCCGGCTGTTCGTAGCTCCAACCAACCAATCCTACCCAAAACAAAATTTAAAAAAATATTAAAAAAACGCGCTACGCTTTTCTTTTTATTTAGTTCTCTTTCATTTTATTTGTGTCGATACTACCCGGCAATAATTTTATCCATTTAATTTTATTGTCAAGCTGTTGTCAGCCTTCTCTGAACGAGTTTATATAATGCATTTTGTCGGTCGTAGGTTTTAGCGACAGCGATTGTACTTCGCGCTGGCCTAATTCCCCGAGGCGAATGAACAATCAGTACTATTTGCTAACATAACAAAATCGGCGTTTCAGTGATCCAAATAATCTTCAATGTAATACCCCCCCCCTCCAAAAAAAAAAAAAAAGGTAGCAGATGAGGTTGGACTTACGTGGGCAATGGGGGCGCGGGCAGCCCCTACGAAACCTACGTTGATCCCACGTGGGCCCAGCGTGGGCATGCCCAATATGGGCTGCCCATGCAATACCCCCGTGGCTCTTACGTCAGTTACACGAGGTCATGCTCAATTTGCGATGCCCGTGCAATACCGCCGTGGGTCCCACTTCGGCTATGCGGGGGCCAAGTTATCAACGGTTTGGGCTCCACGGTGGGAAAGCGTGGGCAGGTTCGACTTGAACTGCCTGATTGAAAGTTGAAACCCCCGCGGGTCCCACCTGGGCTGTGCGTGGTCCATGTTAGCAATGGTGGGGGCCCCATAGTGGCAGAGTGTGGGCATGCTTTACTTGTGCACACTGCCCATGTAAAAAAACATCGGTTTTTTACAAATGCAGCGTCGGCTCCGCGGGGGAGAATTTAGCAAAGGTGTTGGCTTCAAGGCGGCAAAGCGTGGGAATGCTCAACTTGAACTACCTGTACAACTCCCAAAACGGCATTTTTCGTTGATATTGCAAATATTTACTGCACGTTCTGGAAATTCAACGTAAAAGATCGGTTTAATTTGCGTACCGGATCACCGAAGATTTAATTCTAAGCGTGAGCGAGAAATGTGAGTTTTGCTAAACTTTATCACTAACTTACTACTTAGCGTGTATGTTGAGCAGGACGTTTTGCGGGAGGCGGAATTTTTAAGCAGTATCATAGCCTCCTCTATACCTACAGAACCTGGCAGATCACCACGAGACGCGGCCACCGAAATTGAAAAGGTAGAGCGGCAGACAACGGATGGGAGAGGAGAGTCAGGTGACGGGCGCCCGCTGCGGCGAGACGCCGAAACACACTTCTCCCGAGCGATGGAATATCCGCTCGTGCTCCACGCGTTCCTCGCGCTACCGCTTCTTTTCTCGTCACGTTTGAAAACCATGTTTCGGGTCCTCGCCGCTGCAAAAGCTGTGCGCAGAGGACCCGGTTCCCCGAGAAATGCTCTGTGCTACCAGATCCTCGCGCTTCAAATCTGCGACCGGGCACTCTATGGCTCCGTCGTCGAACTGCCAAGCTTTGTGAGTATAGGAGGCAATGGAAGTATTTAATTTGAGGGTAAATTCGAACCACGCATGTCAGAATGTTGAACCACGCTCGTCATAATTAGAAAGATATGATCTTCTACAACGGCCCGGCGTCACTCAAAGGACACCAGCTGGTCGGCGATTCAATGCTTCTACGTTTAGCAGAACAATGTTCTGGTCTCGGACGACAACAAATTGGTACGTATAAGTTGTATGCTTGCCGTCCTCGTCTGTGATATCTATTCTAAAATTCGGTGTCTGTAGACGGCTCAATATAGCCAGTATTTATGCCGATTACCTGTCCAGCAGGATTTTATATGACAATGTGCACAGGTTTTTTTTTCCATTTTGTACACTTGAAATACCCAATTGTTTATGGCCTTGCTCATTGATTTGTCAAACTGGTAATATTTCCAGTTGGCCCACGGGGGAAGTGAGGCATGCTCAATTTGATATGCACTGCAATACCCCACAACGTAAGGAAAATATGAAATGACCCCGAACGAAATCAGTTTCCCGGGGCGACCTTTACCTGGGCTCCCCACGTAGGTTAACTGGGGGCCCCACGAGAGGGCCAATGTGGGCGGTCCACCTAGGCCCCCTGTGGTTCTCACGAGGGAAGCCCATGTGGGCTGCGCAAGCGGGACCCACGTGGGCCCGACTTGCCAAACCGACTTGGGACCCGCGTGGGCTCCCCAGGCGAGACTCACGTCGACCCCCTTTCAGAGCCCACTTCGTGCTAGGTCCCTCCACAGAAGCCTAGATGGGCTTGCCAATTAGCCCCCCGTGGGTCCCACGAGGGCAACCCATGTGGGCTGCCTCAGTGGGCCCCCATGTAGGTCCCACGGGAGATGCCGAGGGTGGGCAGCCCAAGGTGGGACCGACTTGGGCCCGAGTTGCAAAGCCGACGTGAGACCCACGTGGGCCCCCTTTTTGGAGCTTACTTTGTGCTACTGCGGCCGCGCTCAAAAAAAAAATTTCGTCACATGTTTATGACATTTAAACGTAAAACAATACAAAAAAATGTTTCATATGTCTGATGTTTCTAAGTTATTCTACAAAAACCTTGTTTTTTTGTGTTTTTTTTTTGTTATCATATGGAGTAACACGCGGTTCGGGCGCGTCCGCCACCACTGGGGTAGCACTGCTGTCGTCACGGTGCCTGTACCAGACGCTTCACCTTACGCTAATTTGATTTCTGACATTTTCCTGATTTCTTACACCTGACATCGGAATTGTCATATGTTGATATTACCGACGTTAACAATGCCGTCTTTTTACAGCACCTTTCTTAGTTCGAGGGTGCCTCGAGGAGGCTTTTGAGATCGCCTAAATATGGCGATAACTCACTCAGCGGGCTCTAAGCATCCTAAAATCTCACAGGTCATTACGATGCGCAGCCGATGTCCTTATTAAAAAAAAGCAATCAAAAATCGAACACACCGAGGCCATCTCTGGCGATGGGAAGAGCATTGTTCTGGCAGCCAGGACGACATGTGACCAATGAAAACGCGACATTTCGTGTAGATTACAAGCACTGTTATTACAAATTATGTGTGCTTTTGTAGATCATAAAAGCAAATAACAGTAGTGAAAAACTGTTAATTTTTCGCGGAGAGGGAACATAATACTGCAATAATCGTCTCAAAAACCACTCACTATATATATATATTTTTTTGTGTGTGTGTGTTTGTGTTTTTCGCGGGAGTGATTTGACCGTTCGTCAGCTCTCGAGCGCGCGCTCGCTGGGTTGAATCGTAGTCCGGACTGTATGGGCAACGATCCGCGCGCATTCAAGATATTACGCCGCGGTTCCACCGGTCGGAGGCGCAAGGATCCTTCGCTTGCTATTGGCTGACAGTTGTCCTGGTTTCGGAAACATGCTTCTCCCCAGGGCTGCAAAAGTTACTTCAGAAATGTACCATTAAGATACAGTTACAGTTACTCACACGAAAAAGGTACCTAGGTGCGTACCTAGGTTCTCGCTTAAAAATGCACCTAGGTACAGGTACAGTTACTTCGAAGATACTTTTTTTCCCCCAAATTTGTCAGACTATATTGGAAGTAAAGCTTTTATACTAAGGATACACACAAAAAACAAGTTCGATAAGTGTGCTTTATTGGTGTCAATGCGAGAAATAAGAAAAACCGCATTCACATGAGCATTGCAGGACACGTTATCTTTTTCACTCTAAATTCCCTATTTGACTTTAGAATCAGAACCTCCTCGAAGTGTCTATCTAGCATCTTCGATCGCAGTTTAGTGGCAATTGTTCCTCCTACGCTGAAGACGCGCTCCACCGCCGCATCGCTTGGAAGCCCAGTGTTGAGTTACGAAGAGGGAAACAGCGCCAAAACTACGGAGGACAAAGAACGAGGAACACACAGACCGAGCGCTGACTGACAACGGGTTTATTTCTGAAAAACCACCTACCGGCATAAAAACACAGACAAACGATACATCGGACCATCGCCTAAGGGCACGTGTCACAGCTCTCCAAGAACATGATTTCCTTATCGAAGAGCGCAATTGAGGGAGCACTGACGCACTCGTCCTTATACTTCGAAATGTAATAGGCCTCGAATATTTCACGAGTCGCCAGCTGACTGTGCTGAGTGACAATCGTCGTCTTTTCCAAAGAGGGAGCACCCATACCTATCACAATGAATGGCCAAATTACCTCAGTGTTGAATTTTAAGAACAGCGCTTTTCAGCAGCGGCATGTGCTTGAGACACTCCAGACTTCTTGTCGGAGCAAGTTCGGTGTACTGCTACGAATTCCTGCTCCCATGAAGCAGATGAGGACGATGTTTCGAAGTTAAAGAAGTGCTCGCAGTCTTCGTCGTCACCCCTTTGTTCACCCGACGACAATTGTTTCATGGTTGATGTTTGCATAAATTGGCGTCGCTAGAACGGCATCGCTAATCCACCGTTCGCTGAAATGAACACCGCCATTCGCTAAAGTGTCGTTCGATGAAACATCATGGGCGGGGCTTCGTGCAATCAAACGTCGTTCGATCAGGTCGGTGCCTCCCAGGTCGTACCTAACCCAACGTTAATCGCGGCACATGGTAGTTTGTTACTACTTCAAGATTTATAGCATCTACCATTTGGACGAAGTAGTAGAAAAGTACCTGTAAAGTAACTTCACTTAGCTACAAGTTACTGGAAAATGTACCTAAGATACAGATAAAGATACTGAGAAATGAAAGTACCTAGGTTTGTACCTCAGGTACAACAAAAGTGCCTAGATACCGATTTCCAGTTACTTTTACCTGGGTACTTTTTCAAAAACCTTTTCAGGGCACCTTTAATTTCCTTTCAATTCGATTATCTTAGAAACAGCCGACTTGTTTTGTGAGACATAAAAACCCTTCCATTCAGCTAATCGACGTCACTAAGACGTCGATTGCATTTGTAGCTCTCATCCTCTGACTGCGAAAAGATTCAAAACGGTGGCATGGATACTGCCGGCGTAAACAATGTCGTCGCCTTTAACTCCTCTCTTTGTAGCATTTTTATTTTTGCTCTCCGCCTTCTTTTCAAATTTCAGTTCGGCTATTATTTAAATTTGGCACTTACTCTCAGATGCAATAAAACTTTAGCAGTTACTGGTAAACTTAAGACACCTGGGAGTTCGTTTTGTTTTTAGCTTTCTTCAATTGAGGTGTTTTTATATTTCAATAACAATACGACCGCAGGTTCAACTTATGTAAACCAGGGTAAGACATACTGAGGTAAAAACAGCGCAACTGTACAAGGACGAAGAACGAGAACAGAGGGAACTCTGCGCTGCGCTTCCATTGAACTAGAAATTAAGTTTGAAAAACAGTCTGCTAAAACGTTTGCTTAACGGTTCGCGAAAAGGTACTTGAGTTCCGTCTGTTCTCGGTCTTCGTCCTTGTACAGTTGCGCTGTTTTTACACCAAGATGTCAAATAACCAACTAACTAGTCCAAACCTACCTTTCGGGCAAGAGAGAATTTTTTTGTTGTTTTTCAAATAAATCAGGTTTTGTTTGATCTAATACATATATATTTAATTTGAAATCAAACTAATTTAATTTAAATCACTGTAGGTAGAAAGTAGTGATTCTTTGCCACTATATATATTTTTCAACGTGACAGATTGATTAATAAATTTGTCCGATAACTGATCAATAGTAATGCCATGTAAAAATAATCTAAATGTAAACTGCAGTTAAAAATTTATTGCTGTAGTTCCCGCTATACTAGAACAAAAACTGCTTGACATTTTTAGTTAGTTAAACATCTTTTCTCTTTTTTTGAGTTCTGTCTTGATTGCAATAGGACATTACTTTTTTAGTTTTATCTTCTTCCTTTTGTGTTTTAATGTTGTTGCAACAGTACGTTACGTTGCTGACGAACGAAGTGTAAGGTAGAAATCAAGCTCAACGCTCCCATTTGCTCAGGAGAACATTTCTTAGTGCATTAGATAAGCATTAGATAAATCTATCTTGCATGATGATTTTATGTTTTTTTAAATGAAAAACAAATGCTTGTAGAAAGCATGAAATGATAGATAGACAAACGGTAAAATAAAAAAAATCATTTTCGGGTTATTTGTTTTTGGAATGTTTTAATTTAAATCATGATAGTAAAACTCGTATGATTTAGATCACAAATTAACACATGGTTTAGATCACGAATTAAATCATGATTTAAATCATGATTTAAATTATGTTGACTTTTATTTTCTACCCTTATATAAACTAATTTTTAGAGAAACCAGTAGGTCCACATCTATTACGTTCTGGTTATGGCACTGAAAATATCAAAAATAGGCCAACTTTACATACTCGATTTACCATAAAACATGACCCTAATACAAATTGTGAACCCTATTCTAGTAATCAATTCTATTTTATTTTTGAATATGACCTCTCTAAATGTTTATTCGCGCAACAGAATTTTGCTTTCGCGGCTATCCCTTTGCACTCACAATCTTCCCCTAGTATCAGAAAAACTAGCATTGGAGTAGTACTCAATAATGTGTACCTCCTCGTAATTGCCAAACGTACATTATTAGCAACCATTCCTACGCTTGACTGTTAAAATCTGGGGACAAAGTAACATGCTTGAGAAGTTGAGACCACGCCGCAATTAAAACAATTTCTCAAATCACATTAAACAAAAACAAAAAATTTTGCGACGTTGGCGATTTTTACAAGGGTGTTTTGTTCGCTTCATTTACGGAATCAGTTAACTCGCCTTTTTTACTCTAGAACTGAAACAAGAATGCGTATACTGAAAGTCCGGAATTCACTATAAACATTTCGTCTTAAATAACGTCACGAGGTAATCGTGCGTGGTAAATCAGGGCCTGGTTGTATCACATAAAACTTGGACTGGCCCATAAAATTGCTGTAGCGTTGGTTATCTGTGTAGTTTGTTACGCGGTGTTTCTTTATTTCCTTTGCTTTCTAAAAGCCCGTGACAAAGCGCCTTTCGGCCAGAGTTCTTAGCCGCCATTCTGTGCCGCGTTGTTTGCCTGTATATTTTGCGTATTATAGCTAGAGGCACCAGCGTCGGAACAACAAGGTTTAGTCAGCGTTGGTGGGTTGACGTTCGCGTGCCAATATTGTGCAATGTTCCGTGACAGCAGTGCTCATGAGACTGTCAACGACTGTATGGGTTACCAAAGCGATCGTTAAAACTCGCTAGCGATTCGTTCGGTAGCATTATTTGTTTCTATTTTTCTTTCTCTTCTGTTATCTTTCCCTAGACAGTGAAGGTTAGTCCATGGCCACCGTTATGTCGCGTTGCCACCGGGTTAGTTAAGTGGCTGGTCGGTCATATTACTAGCCGACCAGGGGCTCTGAGGCGAGACATTGTCAGTGCGTCATTAGAGGCGTCCATTATAAACTTTAATACGTACCGCATTGTTCAAACAATACGTGCTTAAAGTTAAAATTTTACGTGGTGAGGACTGTCCACTGGTCGGACTATACACGAACTTCTTTGTTTGCTTTCTAGAGCGTGCATTCTGACGTGACGTAACGTATGTTGAGAATAACAACGTTTGTTAATGATGATTTATGCATGATACATTATACAAGATTCTTTGTAAGGTAATGAAGCAGTCATTTGTCGATATGTGTTCTGTATGATAAGCTTCTGCCTGTGGACTATAGGTTGAGGACTATCTGAGAAAGAGCTTTCTTTAAACTTCCGCTGCGGACTACACATCGGCCGCAGTCTATATACCGGAGAATACAGTAGTACCGAAGTCAACACTTTAATGCGTCCCTAAATGAAATTCCAACTCGGACGTATACATCATAATGTTTATGCGCTTCATGCCATTAAAACCGAGCTCTACTTGTAATTACCATTATGAAAAACACCAGTACTATTTGATAATGTCGAAAGAGAAACCACGACATCGCCACGGGAAATTCAGCATGAACGTTTATTTTGCACGGTTTGCGGTCATTAGAGCGTAATTAAATATAAATTATACGGCCTGTTTTTCACGCATATAAACTAAGAAACGAAAGCCACATGTCGCGATTTTCATATCATGCTCTTTGTGACAGGAACAAGCCTTCCACCGATACGAGAATTCTTACAATTTTTATTATATTAATTAAACGGAAAGAATTAACGTAGGTTTTCTTCTAAAATCGAGTAATTGCGAAAAAAAAGCCATAATTCCACATATATGTGCCGGCGACGTATTGTCCCTCGACCGTTCTATTCGTCTTCGAAAACCGCCAGCAGCACAATGCACTGTATAGATCCGAGTCGTTCTCGCAACTCGAGATTAATGCTCCGCGGCGGAAACTAATTATCCTTCTTAGGATATCCGACAGTCTCCGCTCGAAGAATTAATCTCCGTGGTCAATTAATTCCGTCTCGAACAACAAGCGTAAACTATCGAATAAAGGCATCACGTGAAAGAAGAAACAACGGTCAATCACAATTATTATTTTTTCCTTTATATCTATTTTTTTTCAAAAGCAATCATTACCTAATATTAACGTCATTATTGTTTTTATTATTATCAATCAATAAACAAATGAATCAGTCAATATTTATTGCTTCTAAATAAACCTATGGAGAGACAGGACTGTCAAAGCCACACTGGACTTGACTGGCAGAGCCTGGAAGTCACCGAAATAAACATATAATAAAAACGTAATATAAAAATGCGTTAAGAAGCTAGAAAAGAACCAAAGAGGATCTAGGAACGTCACATTACAAACCAGTATTTCTGAGAAATTTCTTCAAGCTAGACTTTGTGTTTTGCGCTATGTACGCTGGAACGTTGCTTGTTTCAAGACTACGGTACATGATACCTAAATTCGCTAGCTTTTTTCAGATCTCGTTAGGTATCGAGGTGTTCTATAACGATGATTTAGTCTAAGACAATGGGAAGAAATGCATGGAACCTTAATGCAACTAGCTCGAAAATTTCTAAAAACAATATTTTCCAACAATAGTGAATTAAGATTACGAAATGCAATCTTTAAAATACGCTTTTAACATATCGCACCAGGAAAAGTTGGCCGTGATTTAAAAAAAACAAATTCACGCAAACGCGAGGTCAGGTAAAAACTTCCTGGCGTTGGAGATTTTGTTTTGACCTCCTGAACAAAAGGTACAACACTGAGAACTGGTGCTTGAACCTTTCTCAAGAAAATCGTCGAGAGGTCGCACATGCCCACATTTGCATTCGGGTAATTAACAGGGTTACGTCAATGACGCACATCGAAGTGCGACCTCACATACAAAGATTAAATAAATAGGCATCTAACATAAGTAGCATAATGTTTATGAATTACATCACGCGCTTCAATTATGTACTTCGTTATTATTATTCCTTCTCATTATTAAATCGGCACAAACGTCAGCATTACTTTTACACAGCAATACAATGAAACGAGGTTTCATTGGCTGGTGCTTTTGGGGCTTTGATACGTACGGTGGCTCGTGCCATTTAAAATGAGCCGTTAAAAAAAAAACTGCGGCCTTTGAGGCAAGTACTCGACGTATTTTATTTTGCTCAGTCCGGTCACTCAAACAATGCACTCTAAAAAATAATTTTTGTGAGTTTACTTTGTCGCAGAACACAGAGACAATCAATAACGGGGAACAATAGAAAGATCCAAGCGAATGAAGAAGCTCAGAATATAATTAAACTAAAACGACTGAATGTGCGCCGAGGCAAGGAGTACGACGTTTCTCTTGCTCAGTGTCCCCGCACGCATCGCATTTTCCCAATCTAATCGTATGCTGTGCTTCATTATCCGCTGGAATCTTTCTATTGCTCACCGTGAATGGCTGTCTTCGTGTTCTGTAGGTAAGTAAGTAAACTTACGAGCTTTTCTCGAAATGCGTGATGTATAGAGTCTTTGAGATATAGTAGCTGGTGGCTGGACTTGCTAACCATAAACGGATTGATAAGACTGTCTATTTTAGCTGTTCAAAACTAAAACTGCGTACTGTACCACAACGCGTTTCTTGGGTTCGCGATCTACAACTTGTTCTCCCTTCTTAGATCACTTATCTTAGTGTAGAAGAGCTGCATTTAAACGTCTCCTGTGAGCCGGAAAGCATTTCATTTCCTCAAACACCCAACTCTATCTTTACGATATGTTAAAATATACCAAAGAACGAGCATAAATATTCGCAAAAGTAGTACAACGAGAGTCTTCAAGCTTCGTTTAAGTTTTGCTCTTTAGAAAGAAAGGCTTCGAGATAAGCACAGAGGTTTCCGGTAATAGTAACGAAAATAAGCGCACGATTCATCCGTTTAATCTAAATGTACGTCGACGAACCCTGGAAAGCGTGGACCAAATTGTGTTCCACTCATCCGAGCCCTAATTGTATTGAGCTTTTCCCTAAAACCCTGAGCGCTAAGACACGCTCCTCTAAGGCGCGAGTCACATTAGTGGGGACGCACGACGAAGCAAGTACTCACGTGGTAGGCATGTTGACGTCGTCCGGCGGCCCCGTGGCCGCTTCAACGAGGGCGGCGCTCGCCTCGGACTCCTCGGAGGCCGGCGGGGGCGGCGGCGGAGAAGAAGGGGTCGAGGTCGTCTCCCCCGGGTCGGCCGAGGCGCGACCGTGACCCGGAGGGGAGCTCCCGCCCTGGGCCAGTATCCAACCGCGGGCTCACACGTTCGGGACACTTCACGCACCTCCTCCGCGCACCACCATGCGCCGCCGCTGTCGCCGGTCAACAGCAGCACTCCGGCTTCCCGACGCAGAGGGACACGGTACTCATGCCAAGGAACACCCAACACCTTATTTACTTTTTTGTTGTTGTCAAGACAGGACACATGCGGTGCAGCCACCAAAGTGTAACACGAGAGCTTTTTGGCAAATCACCTCGTTGAACTGCTGCCGGACGTCTGTAGTAGCGTCGACCTTGATTCGTGCTTCACCGCAGAGTCCCACACGTACGACCACACTCTGCCGTTGATGTCTCGTAAAAGCACTGCCTGCGGTTTGTCCTTGTGCCTCTCATGAAAATTAACACATGCTGATGCACAAGGCGGGGTTGTCCTTGGAAGTGCGCTCTCTAAGTTGGGAAACACCTTGATGCTTGCACGGATTTTACACTCCCCGTCGTTCCCGCAAGTAAATATACGTCTACCGATATTTATTTTTACAATCCTTTGAAGCGCCCTTGATGGAGAACTGTCTCCACTGGGTTTCCGGCGGAACTCAGTCGTCGCAATCGTGCAATCCTCGTTAGGTGAGTCTCTCTCTCTGTGCTGTCTGGAGGCTGTCGTCGTACAGAGCCTGTTATCAGCGGTGCTTCCGCGGTAATAAAATAAACACCGTAGAGATCAGACCGGCAGAGACGGCAGGGCAGGTGTCGAGGGTGATGATCCACACACACCGAAACTTCACCTAGATGTCGTCCAACTCAGTCGCACTGCGGCACTTGGGCACGTGATTGAAAGCGTTCCTCGTTCAGTTTGTCAAATTCAAAGAAAAAGAACTCCAAAGGTAACGGTTGGTCCCGGCAGGTGTCCTGCGTCGGGCACCTCAATAAAGACTCGCGCAGGCGCCAAGCTCAACGCTTTCCCTCGCTTCACCGGGAGCACAAAGACAACGATGCCTCGCTTCCACGCACCGGAGTATCCTGATGGAGGTGTTTGATCGCCCTGGGCGTGACTCTCTTCTTTCCGATATGAAGCGCGGAGTTCCACTTGGAAGGAGCTTGGACCTGAAACCGGTGTCGCACGGGGCGGTGTGGGGTTGTTTACCCGCAGCTCTCGCTTCCCGGTACTCCAAGGTCCTCACCAATCAATACGCGCTCTCAAAGAAGTGTCAGGGCCCTATCGTGATGGATGGCATCGCGCTTCACCGGAAAGCGCGCGCTCGCACCGAGAAGCGAGTCTTCGGACTCTTCGCGGAGAAAGTCCTCTTCGCACCGTTCCTCCGCTTCTGGTTGTCGATTCGTCTTCTTCTCTTTCGAAGCAGAAAACCTAATATGGCACTACCTTGGCGACGACGAAATGGGTCGGGTACTCACGGTTCTATTTGTTTATGTTGGTACTGTTGTTGCTGTGATCCTCGCGATTAACTGGTCTTCGCCGAGAATCGAAAGCGCGCGTAATAGGGAAAGTTCTACCGAGAAAACAAAAAATCAAATACAAAAACGACAGGTCGTACAAGGTGTCCGAAATCGTGGGACGACGCTGATGGGACGCGGCCGCCGCAAATGCTCCGGGTCACCTGTGTGCCGTTGGGACGCAGAGATCGCTCTGAGAGTCGGCCGCCGAATTCCCCCAACCCACGCGCTCTCGCAAGATCGGATCGAGCCTGCGCGTGCGCCGTGACGGCCGTGGAGGAGGAGGGGAAGGAGGGAAGAGAGGAGAGAGAAAGCGAAAATGGTTTTCTGAGCCGACGCCGCGTTCGGCTCGCTTTGCTGGGAGGAGACACCTAGCATTTGTGGATGTGTGCGCGTGTGTGAAGCGTATGACATCAGCGCAAAACTTTGAAAGGTAAACAGGATGATTGAGCGAAAAATGTCTAGTGTGTTTTGCACTTTCTTTTTTATTTAGATGTGTACACCAAACCGGGAGAAGATTTATTTGATCTCGTACGGAGCGTAATTAGACCACCCTGCGAGCCGGGCCAAGTTGGTCGTCGCTTTGCGTGAAATGAGAGAATTCTACGAAAAGGGCGGGTCCGGACTACTGTGTTGCTCTCGCAATCTGCTGCGGCGTTCGCGCGATCATGGGGGAGTCCTATATTGGATTATTTCGCCCCGTAGTTCCGCTAACGATGCTCGCCCTGCACTGACGGAAAGACCGCGAAAATAGGGCACCGCGCGAGTGCGAGGCTGCGGAAGTTCTGGAAAGGAGTAGCTGGAAAAGCGGTACGTGCAAAACCGCTTGCGAGAAGAACAAAATAGAAACGAATCGTTTTGCTGGGCAGCAGTGCAGAGCTCATTACATTCGTACGCGTCTCGGCTTCAGCCGACGCTCGTGCGGCGATAGTACGAGTGGAAACTACGCGCTCGGGTTGGTATTTGTTGCAATTATTTCATGTAAATAGAACAAACAAAAATTGCACCATTGTCGTGGAACCAAGTTCTACTATTTAGAAATCGCAAAGTGTGCCAAAAGGAAACTAGTTTAACGAGACTTGTTGTCTGGTTAGTTGGTTCATGATGCTTAGGAAACTAGTAATCGCAAACAGAAACGGACAAAAGGAAGGAACGCTTGCCCATGTGTTCTTCCTCGTGTCCGTCTTTGTTTGCTGTTACAAGTTTCGAGAAAGAACGAGCGCAAGAAGGTGGAGAGTAAGAAAAATCATTATGGCTGTTAAATTTTAGAAGTTTCAAGGTGCTTTGTCTCCTCCGCGAAGCTTGCCGATTTTTGTGGTTCTGGTGCACCCGCAGTATAACAGCCCGTAAGCCGAAAAAAGTTACAGAGTTGGATACGAGAACTGCACCACTCAAACTGCGATCGATAACAATCCGTCCAGTCGATTAATATTAGGTTTCGCGTTAAGTACAAGAGAAGCTCTAAAATGTGCGGAACACTGCACATGATACAAGCATTGCGCATTGCTTACCCAGGCGTTCGACTGTGACATTGGCAGTGCGAGCTGGCGAAAAAATACCAAACAGCTTGTTCTAGTCACGAGCCTTAGTGGGTACCAGTGTTGTAGGCGTTACCGCAAAGAAGTAACGAAATACGTTACTCGTTACTCGCAAATAAAATAAACGCGTTACTGGACCTAAGTAACTTCAAAATAAAAGAAACTCTTTATGGTTATTGATATAGAGTAACGTACGCTACTTTTGCATTACTTTTTTATTTATTAATTAAGACGTTTAGCTATTTTGATATTGCAGAAATGCATAAGCGCCACATTTCAAGAAACATTAGATTCATGCAGGAGCTCAGTTACCTTATCTTTTCTATGGTTCTAATTTTGAAGGTATGTAGGATGAGTGCAAAATGCACATAATATTGCGTCTAAAAACGTTAAAACAATTAAAGTATTTTTTTTTCAGTTCGGGAAGAAGTTGTAATAATAACGTAATTAAACGTCACCCGTTCCTCGAAATAAGTAACGTACGTATGTTTACGCTACTGTCTTTAAAAAAAAAAGAACGAAACCGAAAAAAGTAGCACGGTATACCGGTATAACTCGGCTACCTGTAACGCGCTTACCGCCAACACTGGTGTGTATACCAAGGTACCGCCGGATCACGAGCTGTCGCGACAACACGTGACAGCTAAATAGAAACAGATTCCCTTTCTTGGTTTTAAGAATAACGAATAATTCATCGCAGTTACTATTTGTTCTCCGCTGCCGAGATGCCATGCTCCGACATCACCGGAACCCTGGCCCGGAAGAAGCAGCGGAGAGCGAAAGAGAGGAGGGGATACGAGGAAAAATCCTCGGGAGGCTCATCCGAAGAGGACCAGCCGATACCGGAAGGATACAACAGATGGGAAACCGTCAGACTCGGACGGCTTAGGAGAGACACGTTCATGACCCAAAAAAAGAAAGCCAATTTAGAAAAAAAAATCAATGATTAAGTAGCGGACTCTTGACGCAAAAGGGAGGGAATAAGAAGCCAGCTACAACCTTTTGCATAGTATACGGGAGTACCAAGGAACAGAAGAAACACGAAGGGCGCTGGGTCAACTATAACGGCGTGGCTCAAAGCCACGCTCACACTGCTGTTACATCGTACAAAAGACAGTCTGCAGAAACCATCTACGGCGTGTTTCTTCCTGTATGACGGTCACACTGGTCACGCAAGACCTGTCTGCAGGCATGTTAAAATCGAACATGAATTAAACATGCTTCGAACATGCTCGGGGCGTGTCCACAGACAATTCATGTCATCATGTTCCCAGACATCCTGGGCTCAAGCCCGACCCCTGTTGGTTTCGTGCTGAACGGGCGTCGTACCGCCGTCAGGTGATAGGTTGCTTTCTTAAAGGCCCGTTCACACTCTTGCAACCGAGTACGACCGAGAGAGACAAAACCGGTTTTAATCCTCTTGCGACTTCGTAGGACGGGATGCGATGCTGCGGAGCTGGTCTTAAGACGTCGCAAGAGGACTAAAAACCGGTTTTGTCTCTCTCGAGTCGTACTCGTTTGCAAGAGTGTGAACGGGCTTACTAAATCATTTCTTGACTACTGAGATTTTCTTATCCATCCACCGCGGCGAAATGAGCGCACATCTCTGAACCGCCACCATACGCGGCGTCGGCGCATGGCGGCGTTGGAAAATAATATTCCTTTCTTTAAAAACGCGAGAACAACAATAACATTGCAAGAGATCCGTGGAGTTGAGCATGATTGATATGTTGATGGGATGCAGAATGCCAAAAGCTTATATTGGCGAGGAACGCTTTCAATTCGAAGGTGCTTCATGACGGTCTGGGCGCAACTGGTTCAGAACGGACCCTTTCGAAGCCTCAATTCAATGGACCAAAATGTTGATTGCCATGGCAACTGAGACCAATCCGCCGATTATCTTAAGGGGTTTTGTCGTCCATATGGACGACAAAACCCCTCAATATTTCGTGTTGTTCGTGTCTGGCTAACAGGCAGGGAAGTGCTAAGCTGACAGGGTGGGGGACCTTACGTGTTTGTTAGACGATCCTATCGTCTGCCTTGAAACTCGTAATCAAGCTCTCCGCGCCTACTCAGGCGCAGAGAGCAGGGTCAATCAATAAAAAGCAGGCGATTGATTGGTCCACACGCTTGCCGCTTCCACCGCCATGTCAGCATCGAAAGACGTACAGGCCACGTTCAGAACTCTAGACATTGTTACGGTCCGGCCGTTCCCGTCGCTGCGACAATTTGACGCAAGACACAACCCGAATGATCGTCGAGGCATTGTTTGTCTCGAGCCCAAGCCGAGTGTTCACGCAGTGTTCGCGTCAATCTATGAGCCGCATTTAAATATCGTCCTTACAGGGTAATCTCCTGACTGCGACAATAATGTTATTCTCATTGCTACGCCACGTAGTTTTGCAAAGAAAGGCTGAAAAAAAAGTGCTTTTGGCTTTGAAATTTTACCGCGACAAAGAAACTTCCCGGTCAGTGGCGTTGTGTGCAGTATACATGGGTCGCCCTTGTGCCAGTGGGCTTGTGTAAAGTTAGAAACGTTTCGACCCAATATCGCTGTACGGCTCATTTAACGGTGAAGGTATTATTTTTATTGACGCACGCTCTCTTCCCTTTGTTTCCACTGCGATAAAATTTGTGCGCGAAACCGTACTTTTCAGAGTCTGCTTGAGTTCAACCGGATCTAACCGTGGCGTTCGAACGCTAAGTTGACGAGTCCGATTCCGCGACGTTTCCTTCTCTTCCTCCAAGAGCCATCCCCAAAGCAGACACCTCGTTTGACGACTGGCGTTCAGCCGACAGCGAGTCGTAAGGACGTTGGCACTTCCCTCAAGAAGCCCTCGCCATAAGTAATGTTGTGTGTGTGTTTATATAGCCGAACGTTAGTCAGCCTCAGTGACTGACCTAATTTATGCAATATTCTTTTGTGTGTGTTCGCAACATGATATGTGACCCTAAAGCCTGAGTCACACTGCTCATACATCATACAAAAAGACAAGTATGCAAACACGAGTCACCGCATACATCCGTGGTTCAAAGGCCGCGTGCCAAGTTTTCTCCTTGAACTCATTGCCATGCGGCATTCGAAGCACGAATCTCGCGGTGACTCGCATTCGAATCTGTAAGCTAGACTGTCTCTTTCATAATGTATAAGCAGTGTGCACGCCCGGCTGTAAAGCCCGGGTCCACACTACTTGCTACATCTAAATATGTATAAATATCGCCACAGCGGAGCATCGCAAAGCTTGATGCACGCATTCCGTGGGATCGCATTGTTGGCATTGCTGCACACAGCTTCTGTCATCACGTTTTGCGAAGGAGATGTACAATGCGTCATCTGAATAAAATGTCCGTTTTTATCACTTAGGAATCTCCACCGCGACGAAGGCGCGTCTTGGTCCACGTGGCATTGCGTTTGAGCTATTCTTTGGTCAGACTAGTGCTCAGCATAAGCTGGTGTAAAGTGAGAAATGTTCCTTCCCAATATCGTTACAAGCCCCTTTAAGACACATTGCATATTGGTAGATTGCTGTATGGTGGTAAATACGCAAAAAAAACACAAAAAACACAGGGACAAGAAAGAAGTACACAAAACAAGGCGCATTTACGCCTCGTCCTGTGTACTTCTTTCTCTGTCCTTACCGTATTACCACCATGCATAAGTACCAACTAGCCCAACTCGCAGAGTTAATATAAATTGCTGTCTTAACGCCATGTTTATTTTCTTCTCTTCGTCGTCTTCTATCAAAGCTCAGCAGCACAGTGTCTGCAAATTCCACTGATCTCAATGACTATTTGCTGGGTCGCGTTTGCTCAGCTCCTCCTATGCACAGGAATGTGGGCATGGTCGGCCATTTTTTTTTGTGTAGAGTTATATTATCTCTATCCATCATAGTAATATGGTGGAAAGCGCTGTGGCGACAGGCTGCCATAAAAATAGCCGTGGGTCTGGTACACTGTACCGTGGGTGATATTTCGTGATTGATTGAAGTCGCTCGACGAAGCAGATTCTTGAATCTCAGTGGATGCGACAGAGGAATGTCGACTATGCCGTCATGTTGTGCGGCACGCTATTCAAATCGCCCCGATCGCGAAAAGACAAGAACTTACCATCGGTAAGTATTCAGTGTTTTGTGGCTATCCTGTCGCGTAGGGATACGCTCGGTGAAAAATATTTATTTATTCCCAAGGTTTCCATGAAGTCGCCCCGCGACCCTTCAGCTGTGGGTGGAAAACGTTCACCCTATCTAACGGGCGGTAGATTGTGCCACCATACTACTATGTTGAGGATAGAGATAATATAACTCTACCAAAAAAGATGGCCGACCATGGCCCCATTTGCCGAGCGGGCAAACGCGATTCAGCAAATAATCATAGAGATCAGTGGAAAATTCTCACTGACCCATTTTTTTTCATCACCAACACGATGGGCATTGCACATTAGGAATGTCTAACTGGCAACAGGAATTCGAGGAGCACCAAAGCTCAGAACTGTTCACTTCGTGTGTGTGTGTAAGATATCTTGCCTTAAAGAATCTCTGCCTTGCATGTTCCAGAAAGTGGCTCATTTCAGGCCAGTGTTCATGTCATCATCATACATGGCTCGTACAGCATGTACAGTATTCACCAAGTTTATTTATGGGGGGGGGGGGATGTACGTTTATACAGTCTGCACTAAGTCTGCCTCAACGGGCGACTTGTCTCTCAGCTGTAGATGAGAACTTTAGCCAGTGCATGCAGTACGATCGCTAGCCTGGAGTCTTTAACGTGCATCACGCAGTAGTGATATACGACCGCATACGCCGGTACGATGCTCATCCAGATCGAAACTGCTGCAGAACCCAGGATCCCTGGGTTCTGCATGTCACGCGTCGAGGTTTCACTTCCTACGAGGACTCCGAGCCTGAGTTTGTGCAAAGCACGTTAGCCCTCAAGTTTATATGAAACACACAAACTGGGTCTTTTCTCATGGCAGAGCGATCCTGGTGGCAGACGAGCAAAGGTTTCGTGACGTAGCACTATGCAGGCCATCAGGAACTGCTACGTGAATAAGCCAGCATTAAACTTCCTCCAGGATAGTGCTGCCATAAGAAAACACAGAATTCGTGAGCTCTGTATAAGTTTGATTAGCACTGTATGTTGCAGTTTAAAAGCATGCCTTAGTTATATCAATGCTAGTGCAAGAAGCATTCCTGAAGCCACATACTGCACCCCTAGATCCAAATTCTGCTCATATTTCTTGAGATAGGACGTAGAGAAAACTATTTTAATGATGTTCATCACCCAATACTCGTTTACCTTGATTTTGCAAGCCCAAAAATAAACCTTTGGTCACTTTCACTGCGGTTTTTATGTTTAGGTAACTGGCGGTAGGTTTCATACTAGCCAATATAGTAAGTAAATAATAGTGTAAATAACAAACAGCTCGTAGCGCAATTTTGCAACATAAAAGAATATGTCCTCATAAACATCAAACTTGAAAAATGTGTTCAACTTCTGAATTTCTTGTACGGCATCCAGCTTTGTAAAAAATTTAAACTGTGTACCTACTGCGAATGTTACGACTCCCTCGTGCCGATTTCTGCTGAGACATATCGTCTGTGCTCTCAAGTGGCTAATAAAAACATGGATCTGTCCACAATAAATCATTAATTTGTAAATTACTGATAGACGAATAGAAAGATAGATATATAAATATTTATTTCGGCTTAGGAGAGCCGCGGCGCCGCAGAAAGGCAAGTAGCCCATACCGTGAAGGCCCATGGCGCCACGCCCAACAATGATGAGATGGTATTGCACAGATGAATTTTAAAAATATGGTGATGATGGTTTAAATGGGGCTTGTGGACGAGAGTGAGGATTTGATGTTGCGGTTGAAAGAGGTGAAAAGTAGCGCTGGACAATTGATCGATGAACCTTCTGATTAATCGATTATTGCTTTTACCGCGATTATATTTTTATATGGCATTATCGGTAAAATTTTGACGATCCAAAGGAAGTAAAATCTAAACGCTTTCACCACGCAGAGGTGGACGAGTACACATGCATGAAGAGCAAACTTTAAGTAAACTTTTTCCCAAAGTAAACTGTAGGGGTGAGATTTGTAATTCCAGACAAGCTGCAGAAGGTTACACGTGTCCCTAATACTTCAACGCCGTGCGAGTGTTCGTTTAGCGCCGCAGAGACTGGCGAACAATCAAAGGAGGTCACTCTTGCCGGAGAATATCCACGAACCCAGTTGCCTCATGCAGCTAAAGTAAGCATGTGAGTCTGAATGTTCTTTAATTGTTTTCAACTACGCATCGAGGTCGATTCATAACCAAAATGGTATATTGAGCCGTATATCACACATTCAGCAAGGCAAAACAAATTTTGACGTTCTAAAAATAATATGCATGAAAATGAACGAGACCAATTAATCGATTAATTAATCAATTAAAGGAGTGGTGATTAATTGGGTTAAAATTTTAATCGACACCCAGCTCTAGTGAAAAGCCTTAGGCTTAGCAGCGGTCTTCGCGACGGTGGTCTTCAAGGGGCCGTCAAGGGGCCGTCATTGGCGAGGGCTCCCTGCTTGCCCGGCTTAGCAGACAAGTCGGCCAAATTTCTGGTGACGCAGGGAGTCCAGCAGCCCGAGGTGGGGCTCCAAGGGCTGGTGCCTATGTTGGCCGGGCGGCGGTCTTCGCGGAAGCGGTCCCTGAAGTCTCCCAGCTTGCGGTCGAGCTTCTAACCGAGCAGCCAAGCCAAGGTCGATCGAAAACATGGCGTGTGCCACTGGTCCGGCTGACTCTCTAAAGATGGAAAACAACGTGTCATTCGGCCAGCTGGCTTCCTTTTCTTTCGTTGTTGGGCTTGTGCAACGAAGTTGAGAACCCGCACAAGCCGCGCCTTCGCCGTCGATGTCGTCGCCACTACTCTTGTTGTCGGACGACGAACGGCCTCTAGTTTGACGTCACGGGGTGTCACCGTACTGCTGCAAACACAGAAGTCGACTGTGCAGTAAGAGGCGAAGCTAGAGCTCAAAGAGGTCGGCCATCTTACAGTTATTTGTGCAAAACGCCAGATGTCATCCGGGCCTTGTTCCAAAATTTACTCGATCTTACTCCAGGGTAAGGGTTTGTACCTTGGCGTTCTAAAATCCCTACCCGCAGGCCAGCAGACGAGCGCGCTTTCCTCCCTTCTATTGACGCGCCCCCAAGTGGACACGAGAAGAACGGAGGAACGAGACGTTTTCTTCTTCTCTATGCAGACAGGAAAAAAGTTCCGCCCTCCCGCCTCATCTTCTTTCGGTTTCGCGTGTTGTATAATAAATGTTTTGAATGGATTGTGCTTCAGCGGCAGCAGAAGTCCGCCTGTAATTCCGTCCTCCAGTCCAAACGTGTAGAACATTTCGGTTGCATTGACGTTTTTGCCACTACTTTTATCAAGCGGGCAAACGAAGCCGTTATACTTCGTTTCAGCTTCCGTCCGAGCGCAGGCAAAGGCTGAGGGACGGTTCGCAACTTCGAGAAGAGCATTCCTACGCACCACAAAGTAGTCCGCAAAAGTAATTTTTTTTAAATAACTGTTTTGTGCGTAAACATTGCACAATATTCCAGATGTGTACTGCTGAGAATGATTTGCAACTAAAGGAATTAAATATCGGAAGTTTATGTGTTTATTAATATATGTAAATGCACGTGGTTTGGTGGAAACACGTACAACCGCTGGCAACACGGCTGCAGCGCTCGGTTTTTCTGTGTGATTTCGTTCTTGTAATGGCCGAATCATGTGCTTCGCTGCTTTCCTCACCCAGTCGATCGCTTCAAAACGTCCTTTCGCAAAGGCACGTTTGGGCGTCAGGCGCGAGAGGTCGTGATGAATGTCTACTTTCAAATTCGGCAGGAGACTCCGGCCGCGTCGTACCGCGAATGCGTCGTAAACAAGAAAAGCGTCCGGGCCACTACAATTCACTGATACGCGGCGAAATCAGAGCACCCCTTTACCTGCCGATCACATTGAACGCCGAGAAGCTGGTGGAAAGGACTGCGCCTCGAGCCCTGGTATATCCAGACAATACAAGGAAACATCAACGGCCGGGTCATCGTGCACCTTGCAATGTTTACTTACATCTCGAAACTGTGCCGAAGTGCCGAACAGGTGGAAAGCTCGGACACAGACGCCAACGGCCAGCCTACGTACTGACATCCCCTGTGACTATATTTCAGAACGTGAAAGGGCACTTTTTAAACCTGTAGCAGACGATAGCGTTGATACACCCGTAGCAGACGAAATACTCGGCGAGCGCGGGCGGCGCGGACGACCAGCGGCGCAGCGGAGTGATACAAAAGTGCAGGCGAAATCGCGTGACCTATTGCTGGCGTGTGATTGGCTCCGGCCACACGTAGCTTTGGCTGCGCTCGGACGGAAGCTGAAACAAAGTATAGAACAGCGAAGTTCCGGAGCAGCGCCAGCAGCGGTACGTATACTGGGCTAGGATGGCCACCTCCGGATCGCAGAACGACTTTTCGACGTGGACGACGTTGTGGAAACCGCGGAGACTACGTCCAAGACAGGCAAGTTTTGCTGCAAGGTGCCTGAGTGCCTTCTGCGCTGAGTTCGGTTAAGTTTTCCGATGCCGATTTCCAACGGGTAATCAACGTGGTTCTCGTATTTTTGCGTGTCTACAACATATGCTCAGCAACATCGCGATGGCAGTGTTGTGCGTCGTGAACAGAAGACTGGATTTATCGCCGATGTGAACGTGTGTTCGCGTATCAGTTGGTGTAACAACAAGATGAGATGACGTAAACTGTCGGGCATTGATGCCCCTGTTCGTGCCGTGATCGGATGGGGGAATGTCATGTTGGAACGCTGGTCTGAACCGTAGCTCCTATCGTATACAGTGGCCAATGTGACTGTGCCCCGCGATGTCCTGTTGTCTCCAACCCGAGAGCGATTGCGCTCTGGGTGGAGACAACAGTATGGATTGAACAGTATGGAAATATGACGAAAAGTACTTGTATTTACAGTTTCGAATTTTATCATTGAGAAAGGATGGTAGGTAAAATCTACAAAAAAAAAAGCCATCCTTTATTTTGCTGTTTAAATATACCACGGCTCCTGGAGAAGCTGCCCTCTAAGTGGCGCGCTGGGGTGAGCGCTAGATCTTTTCGAGCTCACCACGGCGTAGCTCCGTACACTTAACACCTGCCGCAAGTCGCGGCTTTGTCTGCATTCAAGTCGATCGAAAAGCGATTTCTCTACCTGTGAAGCATCGCTTCCACCTGAGTGAATACCACCTCTACAGAGATTAATTAAAGACGTCAATTGCAGCCGCACGCGAACAGCACAAATAGAAAAACAAAAACTACAATAGAAAAACTGGCTACGACGTGCCGTGCGGGGAAGCAAACACATGGCTTGGAATCGCAGTGGAGCGGTTTGATTTATTGGCTTTCAAATAATTACGGCATGAGCGTTTACTTTTTTACTATAAGATTCATCCTCTAGCCGTTTAAAATACTCTCAGAGGTATGACATTACTGAAACAATCAACATGCTGGGAATATTATTTATTGCCTGAGGTGGTCACCGAGAAAGTCCGTACCTTCAAAACGACCAGTATAAAAGGGGAAACGCAGAGCTCAGAAGCAGTGATCGGGTTAGAGTGCTGTTGTATTGATGTTTGTTCAGCTGATGCTAGTGGTGTGTATAATGTATCTATGTTCAGCTGACGCTAGTGGTATGTGTAACGTATCTATATATGTGTGTATAGCAAAGATGCCCGAAGGACCCGAAGCGCGATGATGGCGTGAGCAAATAAAAACATTTTTTGTAGCACATGAACTGGGCGGTACCTAGCGCCGCCTAACCTAGCTCCTTCCAATTATTCTGCTTGACCCTGCCATTTGGTGGCAAGCGATTTAACCTTTCACTCTTCGCCATAATTTCTTATTCCAGCGCAACAATGAGCCAAGTGGGCCGCTTCGAATTTGCTCTTTTTGGAGAGCGGCTTATGGTTTCGCGAATGGATTACCACTCCTCCGTGATGTGCTGTTGACGAAGGAATTGTGGCTCGAGGAACAGCAAAGGTAAGACGTTAAATGTGCGAAGTTACTGGGTACCGGTTGTCTCCGTTTAACATCGTAGTGCTGACGGTGAAAAGACTGAGTGACTGCTTTTGAAACGCGAGTTTCTTTACCTGCGGGGGAAGCAGGTTTCGTAAATAAATACAATTCGCGGAAAGCTCCTGCTACGCTTTATTTGCTGGCTCCTCTCGGCCCGTACATTAGACGTAGCGTCCTCATTATGCCTTATTGAGCTGGATTTGCTCGATTCGGGGCCGCCATAGTGAGATGCAGGTGACGGAGGAACTTTGCTCGCTGCTTACAGGACGAAAGTTTCTCCCTTTACAAAGTAACATAGGTTACAAGAGCGTTCCTCCTTATGGGAAGACTATAGTGACCCTTTTTTCTAAGAGTGTAGTCACTCGGACCTATTTGGGTAAGATTTAGAACAGCCCTGTTCCGAATCTGTGTGCTTGACGCCAGTATGCGCGCCGCTGTTGGAGCAATACCTGACGCTCTGTCTTCGTCCATTGAGCCAGGTCTACGTCACCTTCTTCCGCAGACAACGAAAATTCCCTATTGGTTAATGATCGTGACGTGTTTGTAGAACTTAGATGGATGCTCCCCGTAAAAACAGAAGTTAGCTTTTTTACGCTATTAAATGAATCCGGACGATCATGTAATAAGTGAATCCGGACGGGTCATGTGATAAACGATAGGGATTCTAAATAGACATATAGCACATAATTTCGGGACAACACTTTTAAGAAGAATCGTAGCTTGCATTCCGGTGACGAGACAGACGCACAGACGTATATGTATTTATATATTTATTTGGGTGATCTTGCTTTCGCCTATCCTGAACAAAGTAGACTGCTAAGGCCAATTGTATCGGGCTCAGCTCTCCATCTTTCTACCATATCTCACGCGCTTTCCCACTCTTTTTTTTCCTTTCTAGCTCATTGTGCGTGTTGTGTTTTCATTTTTTTCTTTTTTTTTGCGTGGGTATGGTTTGGTGAGCAGGCTTTTTTCCTGAGAACTTGGTCATTCTGTTATTCTTGTTTTTAATTCTGGTATTAAAAACATTCAATTCTTTTAAGATATGTGAGGTCCTCTTTACGACATAAGCGCATTACCGTTCGCTGTGTTTCTTTATTTTAAGTCGCATTGAAGCGTTTATGTTCGCGTCTACCGGCATTCGCATCTATCTATTTATCAGACTCGCATATTTATAATATATTCAGAGAATAATGCGCTCATGATGTTACAGAGTTGTAAGCACTCTTACTTTCCTCATGGTAAAGAAAAAGTAATATAGTAATAAACATTATCTCGAACACACCTTATTTTGCGAGTCTGCGCGTCCTTATGTAAACGATTCGCGTACAACCTGTCGTATTACACTCATTCCTAGAGGAACCGAGCGAAGACACTGATGAACCACGCGCGAGCACACAAACCCGAACGCAAACATTCGAGGACGAAATGAGCAAGCTCAAGATAGAGGGAGACAGATGTAGAAGGAAAGAAAGAGAGAGAGAAGAGAAACGACGACAGGTCTGTTTATCCCTCTGCGGCTTTGTTTCTTGGGTCCACGTGACCCACGACGAGCGATGCCTCAACACGTAGTTGGGGGACACGCGGGATCCCCCTGCACACAGTTTGTCAGCTGCACAACCAAGCCGCGCAACTCAATAAGGAACAGAGAGCACGTCCAACAGCAGCCCCCGGCCCTTGTTCATTTTTTTCTTCTTCCGTCCGTGCTTCTCCAAACGCACTTACCCTCAATGGGGGGCCACGGCGAGAATGGCCAGCCTTGCAGTCGCACGGCTTAGCAGGCAAGAGACGTCGGAAGCAATCGAAGGAAGCAAATGTTGGGCACCGGTTACTCGTTTTACTTTATGACCCCCCCTTTCCTTTCCCATACACACACACACACTCCCCTTCCCGTCACTCCTCCCTTCGCCATTGCGGGAGAAGACGCTATTTGTTGCTTTTCTGCGCGATAAGTTCCATGATAGTAGTAATGCGCGACGCGCTAATGCAATTGAATAAGAGCGGTGGAGACGGCGGCAGCACGCGAGCCTAGTAGTAGGCTGGATATTATAGAAGAGCTCTGTCCCGTCCGACGTCGAGTTTGAGTAGGGTGGTGCGCGCTCGACTCGGTCGGGGTTCACTTTTATGTTAGGAGCGTCTTGGGAGGAGCTGAGATGGAAATTGGTGTGTCGGTGGGATCTGGTTCGAAGAAAGCATAGCGCGACGTCGGAAAAGCTTCGATAGTGTCCTATATCTATATATATTGCGACCCTGCATAAGAAGAGAATGTGTCCGTTCTGAAGTGACCATATTTTATAGGAGGGTGATCACGGAGAAAACAGAAGAAATAAAAAAAAAAGGCTGGGCGCCGCTCTTTTGACGATCCATCGGCCTCGAATGCGAGGCTTCTTTGAAGGACAGATGAACTGTTTGGATTACGTTGCTATTTTATGCTGCCTCCAGAAATAACAGCGAATATACATTGCTTGTATTGACGGCACGTCAGCCGCCATTGTAGTGGCCTTGCTTTTGAGTTCTTACCTTCTGTAACGTACATTTCGCAAGACCTAATTTGTTCTTCACGACAAGAACAAGTAAAAATTGCCACCAGCAGACATCACGAGCAAGCCATACTAGGCCTGTTTGATTCGGCCCGAATGTTTTAAACTAGTTCTGTCCAAGTTCAGAACAGTGCAGGAGTCGTGCAGCGGCGTCACAGAACCAGGAAGTCAGTCAGTAACATTTACTGGTCCAAAGACATTACACGATTTTTGACCCTCTTGGATCCCTTCTCGCGCGCAGGCGGTAGCTCCGAGACCCTGGCCTTGCTTTCAGATCTTCCTTCGTGGGTGTTGATGGGCGGTGGGTGATGATTTCATCTGTGTTTTGGCGAGAGACGAGGCTTTTTCAGCCTCCTTCTGTGAAGTTTGGGGATGTGAGGTCAGACTCTCAGGTCTCCACGGGAGAAGTAGTCCAGCAGATACCGTAGGATCCGGGTACTTTTGTCGGAGTCACCGGTGGGATGTGTCCATTAAGGCGACCTGGATGCGCGCCACAGCGCTCATACAGCGCCGTCGTCCACACCTCCTGCGACGACAACCCCCTCCTGAGAACGAAAACAACGTTACAGTCATTCACATGCCGGGCACTTAGGAAGTGGGGGGGAAGGTCCGTTACCACGCAGAGGGGCAGCTACTGACCGTCCAAACTCGACACAAAGTCCGAAGCGCACAACAGCGCATGAAGAATAGGCGCGGGGGTCTATAAAGAGGGGGACACGCCCACGGAACGGGGAGTAGGACCAAGAGCATGGAGACGTGTGAGGTGACCAATATGTCACCGATGAAAATGACTACTAAAACCATTCCTGCTCCACTAATAAATGTAGTTTCTTGTTTTGGAAACCCCGGCTTCGTGTTGTTCCTTCGGGATGGACATGCCGCAAGGCAACCCTTCCACAACCGTCCGCTTCATATTGTTTCCATAAGCATTAGTGTGATTCGACTACGTACACCACGATATAATTTACATACATTCAGCAATAGTAGATTCATTCTAAGCCTCTAGAGTTTCGCATTTCGACAATAGATTCGCGGCAACAGGATAATTTCGCGTCGGGAATTACTGGCGGCAGCCTAACGATTAAACGTCGCCTTACCCAAAGCAGTTATTGGCCTTAGCTTCGATGTCAAGTTGAAGCTCCTATTTTGACTCTCAAGAAAGATCCGCATGAAACTGCCAAGCCAATGCCGATTCTTGGCGTTTTTTCCCAGTCCCGTTAGTGGGCGGCTTTAGATACCACATGGACAAAGCGTGCAGTATTATGCTCAGCTACGGGGCCATGCGAGTGCCAAGTACTAAATCGGAGACCTCTGCGATATGTCGGATTTTGGGTCGTCAGTCTGCATTAAACAGCTGCTGAAGGCGGGGGCTATCAAGAGTGTAATACCTTTCTTGTATCTTTTAGCAAGGATATCCACATAGTACCATGTAGCATCAGAAAGAAACCATTTACGCGAGCCTATCTTTCAACACTTACCACAGGGAGCTGAACCCGCGCGAGAAGATGCGTAAGACGCTTTCAATATATCATGTTCGAGCTAATTTTTATACCTCCGTTAGGATCTCGCTTCTGCGTCCAGTAGGGGTATATTATTTTCATCGATGAGGGAAAATGTAACCTCCGTCTTGGCGTCATTGTTAAAAACGGCAGACATTCGAGCAAGAGGCCCGAGAAATACCACCAACGGGCACGATGTGAAGTGGGCGGTGAGCTCCACCGGCGTCACCGGTGCACACGACGAGCCTATGATGGCGTAGATTTCCGGTCCACAAACGCTACAAAGGACTGCGCGTTTCTGGGGCTCCTCGCCGAGGTTGTTCGCGGTGAAGAAAAAGTTGAGTCGCTCCTGGTACAAGGGCCAGGCTTCAGCCCTGTCCGGGTCGAATTCTTTAAGATGTCCCAGCCGCCCCATGATGAAAAACGTTAGGCTCATCCTTTTCGGCCATGTGCTCTCGTCGTCGCCAAGTCGCAACAAAGCTGTCGTTGCTCCCAGAAGTGCGGTTGCGCGCCCCGGATGTTGAGGTTCTTCTTTCTCGTCGCCACCCTAAACCTTCATTAAGGTGGCTTACTTGGCCATGCACAAAAGAGGAGTTACATGAGAGGCACATGGTTCATGGCGAGTCCCGGAATGGCGAACAGTTCGGTAAAACCAGCTTGGCTCGTATTGGCTTGACTTCTGTTGACTCGTCGATGTTGACAGACGCACACACACAACACTCACAATGCTAGATTCCGTTTGACTTTAGGTGCGAGCCCCAGGCTTTCAATGCTCCTACCAAGCTTGCACGCTCATATAGTGGGAAGCCGAAGCTCATAGCTTCGGCTTCGCCCGTGCATGAAGTAAATGGAACCATAGCCCCTAAACCCCTCTAATTATCTAAGCCAGCAGTAGGCTAAATTTTATCCACCACTACAAGAAGTTGGGAGTGATGCCGAGAGGTCAGAGAGGGATGTCCCATGTACGGAAGTGACTGATCGACGTACAGTTCCCTGCAAGATGATGTCCTGGGATAGGTAAGGTTCGAGCATGTTGGATTTCAGACAAAACAGGTGGTTACACAGTATCCGTGAGAACATGGCTGTTCCGTTGACTGTGGTCATATGTACGTGGAGTGTCGCTTTTTCATGAATGCGAGCCAGTGCCAACCTCCGGTATATGGTCACGACACTGCCTCAACATCCCAACGTCCAGATGCTGGAACTGGTAGCAGTGGTCTACCAGAGCCAGGAGGATCACTGTAGCTGGATAGAAACATTGCAACAGATGCATTAGCCCTATAAGCATAAGATATCTTGCAGCTTAGACATATAATTCTCAAAATTGGAGATCCAATGGGGAAGCACAGCAGTCAAACTTTCACTAGGCAACTTTCTCTATGGAGCTATTGGGTGGAACATTTCTTTGAATCTCCACAGAATGAAGAACTTCTATAGGTTGTAAACATAGTATTTAAAGTGCTAGAAACTGGCACTCTCATCTCATATTTAGAAACCTTTTTTTTTGCGATTTTCGCCCCGTCAATTATGCACATCAATTCCCGTTTTATTACAATTGGGAAGACGATCAGTCCAGTTCTGTTTTATTCACATCAAAGCCTGTTAAAGATTAACTTTACAATATTGGCAGAAGCTATATCAGGTCAGTTTTGGGGGACATTCAGTAATAGGAAGACAAGTATTGAATTTTTTTAACATTTGTAATTTTGCAGGTTTGAAGGAAGATCGCCTGAATTTTCTTAGAGTAATAAAAACTAGGGTTCCTCGATGTCCTTCTGTTTAGGGTAATGCAACCTAGGGTGCCTTCATGTGCGCTTTGCTTAGGGTGGAGTCATCCGGCCATTTTGTCCTACACTTTTATTTTCCTTTTTTGTTCACAATCGCGTGAAAGAGCGTGTCCCTGCACGCGTCTGTGGCGCTGACTGTGCTATGGCGACATTTTGTTTTTGTCGATTTCTTTGTATTTTCCCCATGAGCGCGTGCTGTCGGCATCGGGTACTACAAAGGGTGGCATCACCCTAAACAGAAGGACATTAAGGCACACTAATGCAACCCTTTGTAGTACCCACGGTGTAAAATACACTCTTTAGGTGAGGACACGGCGGGGCTGAACGCGCGGCGCGAGGAATCAGATAGTGTTGGTTCGACGGGCATCCGAAAGGCTGCATTATTCCGTGGCCACCGTGCCCGCGGCTGACAGTGTCGCCGGTGGCCAAACGGCGAAACTGTGTAAGAGCGAAAAAAATGATCTCGTTGTCATGACACCCCGGTACACCGTGGTCTTTCTGCACGAGCGAACCTCGCTGGAGCTCTGCGCGTGTGGAGCATGAGGCGGCACGAGCCGTCTTTGCCGTGCCCACGGGTCGACGGGTCATCTGCCGTCGCCGCTTGAAACCATAGATGAGAGATAAAGAGAGAGAGTGAAAAGCGAACTTTATCTGCACTGCGCGAGGAGTGCGCTGTCCTCACCTGAAGAGTATTATCTTACACCGTGGTAGTACCCGATGCCGACAGCACGCGCTCATGGGCAAAATAGAAAGAAATCGACGAAAACAAGATGTCGCCATAGCACAGTCAGTGCCACAAACGCGTGCAGGGACACGCTCTTTCACGCGCTTCTGAACAGAAAATAAAAATAAAAGTGCGGGACAAAATGGCGAGATGTCTCCACCTAAGCAAAGCGCACATGAAGGCACCCTAATAAAAACCATGTAGTGATATCTATTCTACTAATTCAAACATCAATATTTTTAACCATTTGTATTTCCTTACATTAAACGTTGTTTTCCCTCATTTTATTGGCAAAAAGGGTACTTACCACCCTATGTTGCTTTGGTAGCTGCTGGCGCTGAAACTTGATGTCACAGGTGTCAGTCGTCCGGGGGCACTCTATGACCTGCGGGAATCCTTGGGCAGTTTGGTTATCCCTTGTGTGTTTAACCGTTCGGCGGTCTCGGCTGTGCTCGTGATCTTCAGCCAGTCGCGTCCGAGGACGGATGCGATAACCTGGTAGTAGAGTGCCCCACAATGAGCAAGTTGGTGATGGTTCTGTCCTTCGCAGTGGAGTATGGCTTTGCAGCGCCGACTCGTTTTCTCACTGGGATGGTTAGGTGCGCACAAATAATCTGGCCAATTAAGCACTTTATGGGCCGACACACATTCCCAAGGTACCTGATTACGTCGCCGGCATCATCCAAATGGCTGTTGGAAGACGTAGTACGTTAGTAGGTACGGTAGCCTGTCTTTAAATCGAAGCTGGCGGAATGCGTCTGCGACGAAGATGACTGTCTTCTCAACAGCCGGAGACACTCGAACCAAGATCAACCCATACCGCCGTGATTGCAACGGCGGAAGCGCAATACGGCATCCAGGATCCCTCGCAGACTTAGAAGTGAACACTGCAGACGAAGATCGAGCGTGAGGGACAGTTAGAGCGAGCAAGCACTACCGAAATCACAAAAAAAGAACCGGTAGCGAGCAAGCTGTCAGCTGTTGTCAACGCAAGTAGTCACGCAGTGTGTTTCCTGAAAGCATTCAATTTTCTTAAGATATTCAATTCAATTAATTTATTTAGACACACAGGGTGGGGCTTTCCGGAAGAAAAATGTGTAAAAGACAACTCGTTAGTACCTGACAAAAGCGCCTAAAACATGCAATAGGAAACGCCAAAAACAAAAACCGTCTGCATGAAAAAAAAAGATCGATTGTAGCGTCGTCGATACCGGACTTACTCTCGACGCCGCTGAAAGTAGAAAACATGTCTGTTCAAAGAAATTAATATCTGTCTACACAAATCTATGAAGTGGTGCCTGGCATTTGACTTGAGCCAAGCTTGCCGGAGGTTCTGTTGCACCATTTAAGTTTATTTCGCAAATTATACGGTTTCCTAACGTGACCATTGTGAAATTCTGCTAGTATATACTTTGACAAGGCTGTATTTGAAAACATTTCCTACCCGGCCTAGGATGGACCATCAAAATATCTCTCGAGTACTTTTATTTTTAATATGCATCGCTTCTTTTTGCATTCCATGCGTCATTAAATGGGGTTTCCCGGACGGCAATTTTCACGAAACGTTAGCATTGTCGCAAACCGAACAGTGAGCACTAAACTTGCGAGGTCATCTGTTTTCTGCGATTCTGCACATTGTTAGTCAGGTCGTCGACCTGCTTTTTCACTCTGCCTCCAAGCAGTAGTCTCTTTATTCGTTTTTGTTTATAGAAACTTGTATCAGCGGGCACGTCCAGTCCGGCCGTAGACATTCACCATCCTCCCCCGACATCATGTCTGTCGTTTCGCACCGAACCTGTCCAAAACGGATAACACGACCAGTTGAAGGTGTTCATAAAAACATCCACAATTTAGGCTCGTAACTACGTCGTAGATTTGAAGGTGGCCTATTAGCACTGCATCATCGGTTCTGAACCACGAGAGATACGTTTATATCACAAAACTAAGCGAAAACGACATGACATACCAACACAGCCGCGAGCCCGCCGAAGCCGAAACCAACCAAATTGAAGCCACTTTATGGCGCCGCGCGTGTCAGCGCCCTCTGTCCACCGGTCAGGTAACTACTGAGATGAAAAGGTCTATAGAAATAGAAACAGAACAAAACAGTCGATCAAAACGCAAACAAACTACATGCTTGGTTTTGTTTCATTTTGATTGGTTTAGTGTGTGCATGGTTTTCTTTCATTAATGAAACCACCAGTCGAGACGTTCGGGGCCACAGATATGGTCATAGTGCTTTCATATTCTCGAGTTTAATTGTCTCGAAGTAAAAACGCTAAACAAGGAGACCTTTATGACACACGGCAGAGAGATATTACTATCCTACTGCGTACACAAGCAACATTCAAACACATTGAAGACAGCATTTACCATCTTCATCCGCGTGAACATAGCCAACACCAGATTGAAGATTCAAGGTCCGCGAACGACCTTCTTTTCTTCCACTGAATGTCCTAGCAGTCGAATGAGGCCAATTCAGCAATTGGGCCCGAGCCCAATGCGTCCTTCGACGCGTTGATTCGACACGAGGCCCAGCCAAACGCTGAGGCAGCATTATAGAGGACAAGAGCGCAAAAGACACGGACAAGTAGCGCTTTGTCCTGTCCTGTCCTGTTCTTCTACTTGTCCGTGTCTTTTGCGCTCTTATCCTTTATAATCCTTTACCAACTAGCCCATAGGTAGTCGTCAATGGTCGTGCTAGGGTCTAACACGAGCTACAGCATAGTCTTCAATCTGTCTTCGCTCCATCTGCTCTTAGATGGCGTCAAAATTCTAGTGCACACCAGCATCGGGACTGTAGTACGATCGCCCCGCGTGCAGTATCCCAGTCGCATAAAGCTCCCCGTCATTCGCTCAAGTTTAAAAAATTCCGAGTTCAATTTCCACGTCTTGTATTCCCCGCGTGCCAAAAGCCCCGTCCTCACTGTCCCCGTCTCACCCTCTTCGCGCTGCTTCAACCATCATTGTTACATGTCTTAACCTGATCTGTAGAGAATGTACAAAGGCTCTTTTAAGTGGAAGGAACAACAAAATACATAGATTGCGTGTGACGTCATTCGCGGCCATGGCAGTATTTTATGCGCCGCGAGCGTTCGGTTCGCCGTGTTAGTTGCACACCGCAGAAGTTGTAGTTGGAAGAAACCAGTAAGTAGAAATAACCGTCCGTACCAAAGAATGGCGACACTTGCAGGCTATGTATAAGGTTAACTTGAACCGCCGAAAAAACTTAGACTGACCTGCAAGCGATCCATTGCGTAGATCTGCATCACCAGCAATGCACTCCATTGTCATGGAAGGAGCTCGCACGCAGTTTAGGCATTATCTACCTAGATGAATACAATATACTTTTTTTAACGTCGTAAGAAGAATGGAATTGGTGTTTGGTAAGGTGATAAGTATGGCGCCAAGAGCTACGGGTTAACAGTTTTGACAGAACCCACTTCGTCGGATGTGTCAATCCGCGCCTATCTTCAGAGTCAACGAAAGCTTGGGTTCAATCTTTATTGTTAAAAGTCGTCACTTCAAATGTTCTTTAATGTGACTTATTTTCTGCTTGATTTCACTTCTAACGTCACAAGACGTAAATGTGTTTAGCGCACACCTGAAGAACGGGAAGTTTTATCCAGTTATTTCTTACTTGAGTCCCGGGCACGGCATGATTATGTTACTTAAGGTCGCGTGCACACTAAAGCGCCGCTCACACATATGCAAACTGAAGAGACCAGACCGGTTTTCGCCTCTTGCGACGTCTTAGGACCAGCTCCGCTGCAGCGCATCCGGTCCTAAGACGTCGCAAGAGGCTTAACCGGTCTGGTTTCTCTCGGTCTTACTCTGTTGCATATGTGTTAACGGCGCTTTACTGTCTCTTAAGGCCGTTCGCACATAAGCAACCGACTAGACGAGAGACCAGACCGGTTTTAAGCCTCTTGCGACGTCTTAGGACCAGCTCCGCTGCAGCGCATCCGGTCCTAAGACGTCGCAAGAGGCTTAAAAACCGGTCTGGTCTCTCTCGGTCTTACTCTGTTGCATATGTGTGAACGGTGCTTTAGAAGCAGAATGCTCCGCCGTCAGATTGAGAACCCGGCCACCTGACACGGGGGATTCCCGTCATGGGCTTCTAAAACTTGGGCTTTTGAAAACTGGGCAAAGAGGACGGGGCAAAATGCCCGTCCTCATTGAACAGTTTCTTTTGACACGGAGCTATTTGTTTTTGACACAGAGTTTTTGATATCGGGTGCTTTCGTGCACCACCCCAGCTCGGAGCACGTGGAGCGAAAGCTCGCGCTGCAGAACCCAGGGATCCTGGGTTCAATGCCCGCCCCTGACCGTTTCTATCTGGATGAGCATCCTATCGGCGTGCAGTCAAGTTATCACTGCTGCGTGATGCACGTTTAAGACCCCAGGCTAGCGGTTGTACCGCACTGGCTAAATTGCTCATCTACAGCTGAGAAACAAGTCTCCAGTTGAGGCAGATTTGCATCAAGCTGTATAAACAAACGCACAGAAAAAAGAATTCTGCACAGCCTTTGCTTATTTTAGGTAGTGTTGACAGAACGCCATACTGTGGCGTTCTGTCAACACCATATGTAGTGTTGACAAACGCCATATATTATTATTATTTATTTAATCAGAAAGCTGTCATGAAAACTACTAGTGTGGTGGAAAGGGCTCATTTGAGTCACCAACCTGAGGGGAAAATAAATACCCTTTAAAAATAACACGAGCAAAAAAGCGCCGATGTCGTGTTAACTCTTTTTTTCTTCTAATCTTGTTAATCAGCCATATCAGGGGCACCCAACAAAATCAAATAAAGCTCACAAGGAAGCGAAGCCCCCCTCCTTTCCCCCCCCTTTCTCCTTTTCCCCCTCTATATCAGTTATCTAAATGCGTTCTCATAAAAAGACGAAATGCAAAAATGAAAGATAATAGATTATTTTGGAGATATTGACTGTCGTAGAAAGAATGCCGGCCAATGTAAAGAAATGGTCAGCAGTACATGTATTAAATAATGTTTCTGACGTCAAGACAAAGTGGTGGCGCTGGCTGGGAAATTGAAAGCTTTGGCTAAGTGCGCAAGCTACCGCTAATTAAAAGGGTAATTCAGCCGTATCTATCCATCCATGCATGCGTAGTGCACAGAACTTTTGAGGAAAAACCGGGAAAACGTGCTTGTTTATGAACAACAAGTTATAGTATGTTGCAACTCAAGAACAGCAGGAGACGGAGTCCTCTCCTTTTTCTACATTAGCAGAGCGAATGTTGGAAAAGAGGAGAGCTGACTCCAGCATTTGCTATGCAAATGTGGAGAGAGGAAGGATCCGTCTCCAGCTCTTCTTGAGTTGCAGCGTACTATATTAAAAGGTTCAAGAAAAGTTTACAAACTGTAACAAAGTAGAGAGCTGAGGCTAGTTTGCTGGAAGTTTAACATGAGTGTATGTGTGACACGCGCGTAGCAACGAAGACGTAAGAGAAGAAACACGCAACAGTGCTCGTCCTGTGTTGTGTGTTCCTTCCCTTAGTCTTCGTTATTACGCGCTGTTGCACCTACCCCATGCACGTTAAAGTTTATAAAGGTACGTTTCTACAAAGCTATCACGCAACATACGAGTACACAACCAACTAAATGGACACATCAACTTTGACTAGAAACAGACATTCCGATTTCTCGATGGTAAGCGCATCTGCGCCGATCGCCGAAACGCTCGCATCGGGGCGCCATCTGTCGCCATAGTTTGTAACTCTCGCTACAGTTATTTTCGGGGTGCCGAGTTACTCTCGAGCTCAGCCCAGCGTGCGAACTCCTCAGCCCAGCACGCGCATGTCCGTCGCTTCGGAAAGCGAGCAAATCACGCACCATACGCACGAACACTGAAAATGGAACCGGCCAGGAGCCCTTTTTTGGAAAGCCCAGCAATAGCTTGCCAGCGTCGCCATTGCTGGATATGGACGGTTATTTCTACACACTGGTTTCTTCGAACTACAACTCCTGCGGTGTGAAACTAAGAGGGCGACCGAACGCTCCAGGAGCATAAAATACTGGCATGGCCGGGAATGACGTCACACGCAAGCTGTGCATAGCAAAAATACACTGGTAACTATTCAAGATATTACCGTATTTAGTTGAATCAATTAGTCACTGTTTATGAAGACGACCAGAGATCTTACGCATACTCCGCGAAAAAAAGAAAAAAGTAAACGAGTAAATAAAATACAAACACGTCCTTCTAAAGAAAAACTACGAAAGTTATACGATCAAATACGGCAACCCACCCCAGAAACTTGACGTATAACCGGCTCGTATATTTATTCGTGTATAATGTAGCACTCTATTCACGATAAATTATTACTCTTGCGAAAATTCTGATTCTTACGAACGACTTGTTGCCTCAAGTTGATGCCTCCTCCGCATTTTTGTCGCGTGATTAATCAAGATCTCGTCTGATGCTTCTATTTTTCTCAGTTGTCACCCGCGTCTACCCCTCCCCCCCCCCCCCCCCCTTTCCCAGCTCTTATCGTCAGGAGCAGTCATTCATTGTTCAGCTTCTTCTCGATGGGATTATACAGTATTTCTCCCTGCACCGACCCTCCCTCGACAAGCGAACAAAACCTCGTTCATTATTAACGAACGCGCTGTCTCGGGGCTTAGTTGCCACCCTGGCGGGGAGCCGTGAGCGACAGACGGACTGTCACTCCGGGCGCGGTTGTCACGTGTGCGGTTACCATGGCTACTGGGCTTTAGCGAAAATCCCAAAAGCGAGGAAAGGACGTCGTGTGGGTTAGGCCGTATACGAGGGCGAAAGCGAATCTCTCAGGACACCAATGGTGTTGCAGACATGTTTTTTTCTTTGATTTTTGTTTTATACACGCGATCGATTACGGTTTTGTTGCCAATATGCTATAGAAACGGTTTTTGGTGGTATAGAGCAGATAGCGAGGTATAAGCCGTCACGCTACTTTTGACTGACCAGTCGCGGAGTAAATAAAACACATGCCTGCGCCTTCTTTACTCGCGGTTGCACACCGCTTCTTCTAGAAAGCTTATTTCTTGCATTCCTTTTTAATCGGCATGCGATTAATATTGTCCCGGTGACTTATCACTGGTTAAATCAAAGAAACTTCTGCAGTTACATATTAGGAAAAAAGAAGGGAAAAAAATATATATAGGTAAATAATGGGAGTGAGCGAAGGTTGACACGTGCAGCCACGTGATACTGTGAACGACGAAGGGGTGAGAAAGTGATCATTCAATTTAATGCATAAGTTAATGTTAGAGGAAGGGAAAGGGAAAGAGGGTAAAGAAATAGTGGGCCACGAGTGGGAATCGGACCCGCAACCTTCACCTATCCGGGGCGACGCTTAACTGATGAGACCATCTCGCCAATGGTTTCGGCGACTCAATTCTTGACCAGCTCTATGCGCACTGTTAGTTTCGAAGTCGCTTAAATGGGTACACGTACTGACAGCCGGTGCTGACTTAAGGCCCATGCTAGTGCCGAGTTGCAGCAGTGACGTAGCACGTTATTTCAGCTCGCAAGTGTCAAAAGGGCCCGTCTTCCCTGGTATTTAATAGTGTACTCACATGGCGGACATGTCCCCGGACAAGTTCCGACGAAATCAGTGACGTCACATATATTGCGATTTTAAATCCGCCTTGTTCCATGCAAAAACAAAACAAAAACATGCAAAACTTAAAAGCTAGTCCGCGGACCACAGGAACGTGTCCGGGGTTGAGTCCGCGGACCTGTTGTATGTTGTGTATCGCGCGGGCAAACATCATGAAAATAGGTCCCCGGACCTGTCGTACCACGGTTATCGAGATTTTAAACCCGTTTAATTGCCGATTTTTCCTGGTCTGGCGACGTCCGTGCCATGTCCGCGGACTCGGCTGACTCGGAAGGAACCAAGCGCGCAAACTGCTCGCGCAAAAACTGGCTGCATAAATCGTTTTTTGTTTTCTACGGATTTTTTTTACTGTTTGTACATATAGCCACCCTAGTTACACGAGCGCTGTCAACTGTTATTGAGCCAAGGACAGATTTTAATGTGGGAACCGGGTAAAATAATGAAAAATAAAGTGTCCCCTGTCCGCTCCCGCGCGAGCTCTGCGGACTGAGCCAAGGACAGTTGTCTCCATTGCGATCGACCGGAGTTTCACGGTGGCGCCAACTGTCATTGAGCCGCTAACGATCATTCAGTTCAACTGAGCTGGCCTACCTCAGTTAACTGGTGGGGGTTTGCCCCAATAGAGCTAAAAATAGCGGCGTCTGCCGCACTGCGGCTGATGGCCAGAGCCAGCGAAACACTTACTACTGCGGAAGATTGGGGAGGATCGAAAGTATTGTAGCCGCAAATATTGCGGAAGAGGTATGATTCGGAGCCAGAGCTGCCCTAAACGATCACGGCATGTCGCGAATCCGAGTCGGCGAGTTGCATTATATATTTATATATATATATATCTTGTTTATATTCAAATAGACGGTTCTGATTACCATTCCTTTACTCTAAAAATAAAAAAAGAAGTTCATCCTATTTTGTGTTAAACGTTTATAAGGAATGAAAAGCATTCATATAATTCATTTGCTCCACATGAAGGGACACCGACAGGGTATACATGCTCTCCAAGGTTTTTTATTTGTACATTAGATATGAAAGCTTCCAATTATTTAGAAAACAAATGCGGCTCGAAATTCGTTTTCTTTCCGCCCGAAAACCGCCGATCGAGAACTGGCCGGTTTGAGTCGCGCTCACTCTCTTCTGCGTGGCCACGTGCCGTTTTCTATGGTTTAGACACAACCACCAAATATAATCAAAGTCGTAGGTCATCGAAGGCACGCACGCAATATTAAACATAGAAAAAAATATGATACCCATTTTTTGTGGCTTCTAACAAGCTGCAAACGCGTTGTTTGGGGAAAAAAATATCACAGCAACGTGACTTCCGCCACCCTCTCTCTCTATATTTCTTCTTCCTCCCCAGTCCAGTTTCGGTTTCTGTTTCGAGCAGTTGCGTTTTTAGACTTTATTAAAAATATGCGTGACGCTGTAGCAAAATATTCATTGGCTAGCCTTCTTACACTATATTGAAGCGCCTGGCAAAAATAAAAAATAAATTTTGGGGGGGTGTCAGCGTCCCTTTAACGGGATGCTGAACCGAAATCTGGATTCCGCAAAACACGCGGCAAAGCGTGCAGCGGGATGCTACAAACATCAAACACATCAAACACTTGAAAACATTTTTCAAGAAAAGGAGGCGCATTTGACAGAAATGTTGACGTCATGTTTCTCCGAGAAGGAGAGGGAACGGCCTCGCGTCTTCTCCGCGTCGCCGCCTTGAGGGAGCGAAGCGAAGAGAGGAGGAAACTAGGTATCTTGACGTCACGCGCCTCGTCGGCCTGGTTCAATCTCGACCTCTTTTTCCAAAAATACGGCCGTCCATTCGAGATATCGCCTTACGAGTAGTGTTGTAGGGATTGTAGCGTCCCTCCTACATCTCCTGCATTATTCTTCTGAAATCCAAATTCCGGTTCACCGTCTCTTTAAAAGAAACAAACAACAAAAAAACGTAATGTGACATTGGTTTTGGTTTTGTCTCGGTTTCTACTGGGATCGAAAGTTGGGGTTGTTAGGCCTATGTACCGTGCAACACCTGGCAACACCGGACAACTTAGTTCAGCTCGATGACAGTAGGGACATGCCAGTAATCGTATGGTCAATGATCGTTGAGGCGGCCCGTGTAACAGGGATATTACTTGACTGTGTGTTATGTAACGGTTGACACTAGTTGACACCTTATTGAACTGAATATGTTTATATTCTATACCTTGTAATTACTGTCTTCGTCCCTGCCGCATGTAAAGAAACTTCGAAAATCGTCGATATTTTACGTCCTTTTATATTGCAAAATTCAGACGTTGATAAAAACAGAAAGAATAAACATAGGGACGGACAGACACCAACGCGCTCACGTCAAACTAAGTCAGACGTAGGTCTTAACATTTCAATAGAGGAACCAACCTCGACAAGAACAAACACCAATTCAAAATGTTTTAAATACAGAAGGCAAAGTAGTTATCTTAAAGCCCCAAGCGGTATTATAATACGTGTGAATGCAGTCTCATTACTGGATGTAACAAGGGTGGCAGTGCCGCAACACGAAATCGTGCGATCATTTATGGCTATCCAAAGTAGTAGTGAAACGTGAGATATGCATCTTATTTCGGGAAATAGTAGATTTGCTTAGATTTCTCTTCCCATTTCGATTCATTAGAGGATTGTTTATATCGCGTTCTGGATAATATTTTATTTTATTTAACTCAATTATAAATTAAACAGGCAAACGCCAAATGCAAAAATGTTCAATGTGTTCAAGAATAAAATGCTGTGAAATCGGTTTGACTTTGTAGATTGATATTTTTGTTCCTAAACATGTTTATCGCTTGCGGAGCATTATGATTTAGGCGGAATATGATACATAGCTATATATTCTCGGATGATCTAGGTGACATTCAATTAGTTACATACTTCTATGTGACACCGAATAAAACGTATTCCTTTTAATTTTCAGATATGGTCCGCAATTATTCTTTTAAAATTACCAACCCCATTATCAAAACTTTTGCCGCGAAGCTTTCAGTAATTTTATTGAACGCATCTGTGCACAATTTCCATCCAGAGGCTGAGTATCTGTCGCCAATTGTCCTTCTATTTGGGCACTTTCCAGGTATGCCTGATTGTTTCACACTCAGGCTTGTTCCTGTGCACGATGTGTGTGAGGAGTGTCAACGCAGAATGCTGTTGTGTCACCCACGAAAAACCCCAACCGTTCCATGGTTGTTGTGGTATGAAAACAGATGTTCGCGTTCCATGGATTCACGAGCGACCATGACAGCTATTCCAAGCAAGAGGCTCGTGCCAGCGCTCGTGGTGTGCACGCGAAAAAGGTTGACGTTGAAGCGCAAGAAACATTGCTAAGAAAGTGCAGTAACCATGTCATTGGCGGTTTTCAAACCATTGTGCCTTCCTGTTACTCTATGAAACGCCAACTTCCCAGGGTATTCTGTTCAAGTGTGGCTTCAGTGATCGTGGTATGAATTCGGAATAAAGAAAGCAGCAACTGATCTTCACACCAGGGGAACTGCACTGACAATCGAGTGGCTAGCCCGGACACAGTGGCATACCCAGGAACAAAAGGGCTCACCGAGCCGCAGCGGAGTCAGCCAATAGCAAACACTCTGCGTAGGGCCCAACCTCTTGGGCGAATACGAAGCCCAAAGCAGTGGATCCGGGAGAACAGGCCGATCTTGCCAGACGGGCGAGAGGGGCCTACTGTAGAGGGAAACAGACAGGATCTGTAGGATCAGGACCGGAACCGCTCGGACACCAGCGAAATTGGCATTTTTGGGACTGATAGAAGAAGGGGGCCCAAGATGCAAGACCTGCATCGAAGACGTTCCTGCAACACCTCAGCAGTTGCTCTGGGACAGCAAAGGCCTAGAGCGACATAGACGAGAAGCCCTAGATGCCATCTAAGGCCAAGAAACACCCACGACGCTGGAGGAGTGGGCCCGTCCGAGGGACACACCACAGCCCAGAAAGGCCACAAAGGACTCCCTGGTACACTACTTCAGAGAGACGGAAATCCATAACCTCATCTAGCTTTCGCTCATCGCCACAGACCTTCCTAACCCTCTGAACCTTCACAGCCCCACCCTCCCGTTTCAGGAGTGCAGCTCCAAAGCAGGTAAACCGTTATGTGATATAAAAACATCATTCTCTTCCTCTGAAAGTGTGCGGCTGGAGTGTATATATCAACGTCTCAACAACTATCTAAAAATAGTGTATTTCACTCATATGCATTGCACACTTCTTATACATCCCCAACTTCCCAAAGCTTTATTTTCAACAAGGGCGCCACGTAATCTGTGCAAATTCGAAATCTCTCCATACCCAATGCCTCGCGTGTATATCTCGAGCGTTTCTACAGTCATATAAAGAATCGTATTGCGGTTTTTAAAGTCATTGTACCTTCCCGTTAACCCATCTAAATTTCAAAATTCGTTAAGTATTATTTTCAAGCATGGCTAGAGTCACCTGTCTGAGTTCGGAGTCTCTTTAATCCCGACGTCTAGAGTGTATATCTAGGCGATCCTGCAATAATATCAAGAATAGGATTGCCGTCTTAAGATCATCGTACCCTCCCGCTAACTCATGCGGATCTCCAACTTGTCTAACTATTATTTTCAAGCATTGCTCCTGTAATTTTGATGCGCTAAGAGTCGCTCCAAGTGCGACGCCTTGTGAAACTTTGGAAAGCGTGCGCCTCTATACGGCGGATAAAAACGAAGCTAATCAAGGATGCAGGAGCCCCCGGGGGCCTGTTTGCTGTATCGAGGTTCCGTAGCGATCCTTTAGTTGAGTTCGTTCCGCCGCGGCGCGAAGAGGCCGCGGCCTTTGTTCCAAACTCTGATCATCCATCAGACACTGTTTGCTTTGGCGGGGGTTGCGTTTCCTGGACACACGTCCTCCCCTTTTTTTCCGGGGGCGTATACACAGTCTGATCGGCGCTCAGTTCGCGTTATGTGAACCTCATCTGGGAAGACGAAAAGCAGAGGGGGGGGGGGGGTAAATGAAGTGTCGTCATTAAGTGGTGGTGACGCGTCCGACACAGCCCTCGCTCCTTTCAAGAGCCCGTCTGGTGAGACAACCACGGTTGAACGCGCGCTGCTGTAATGGCGGCGTTGAATGGTGACTTCGCACCTGCGGAACGAAAAGGCTGTGTGCCGCAGTAAAAATGTGCGCGTCGTTTGTTTGTTTTTTCTTGTTTTTTTAGCGATTGATTGATGGGCAGTTATGAATGTGAGAGTGACTTGCTGGAATAAGGTGTCAGGGACCAAGGTCCCTGACACCTTTAGAGACTCAGGGCGAGTCGAGTCCCGAGTCTCTAATTAGGGCTCCGTAGCTAATTAGGTTACTTCATCAGCTGGTAAGAAGGCCATAGAGCAAATCGCGAAGCAAGGAGCGCGAACACAGCCTCGGCCTGAATCTACAAAACGAGGGGTCAAACGGCTCATACATCGTATATCAAAAGACTGTCTGTAGACACTCTCTGAGGCCTTCCTTGTAGCATAACGATCCTTTCACGGTGGTCATACAACTGTATTTCGGGCATCTTCGAAGCATACATACATATGTATACGAAGCAAACGTGCTTTGAACGTGTGTTCCGAATTTACATTTACATTTGTTAGTTACATTCCTTATTCACAATTTCCACCACACTCCGGAACAAAAAGGAAATACGACACTCTCCGGCACCGATTAAGACTCGAAGTGGCTTTTACTGGAAGTTTCTTACATCGAATTAGACATCGTGTGACCCCAGTATGCAAATGTGGTGATCCTTTTGAGGATGTTAATCGCATCCTCTTAGAATATCTAGTGCTACGCCAGTGAAAGACATCGAATGAAAATTCGACTTCAACTATTGGACAGTCGTCCCTTATCTTTGGCAAAGATTTTGGGTCCTTGGGCGAACCGAAAAACACTCAGACAAGCACTCAACCTTATTTGTGACTTTTTAAAAGACAGTGGACCTTTATACGAATATTAAGCACAGATATATGCTATACATTCTTAAAAACTCGTGCGTCATCTACACGCACAATACCGGAGATCAATCACCTGAAACTTACAGGTAGCTCGACGAGCGACGATGCTGAAACATATGTTTAGACCAAAAAACGCAGCCCGAGCTGTGACATTAAGCAATGCAAAACGTCACGCTTGCATTGCTTATAATGTCACAACTCAGTCTGCAGGTTTTGGTCTAAACATATGTTTCAGCATCGTCATTCGCTGAGCTGCCTCATTAGTGGCGGTGATTGACTCTCCGAGTATTGTGCGTGAAAGTAGACGCACTGACATTTTAAGAGTGACGCACTATGGCTGTACAAAATATGTATATATTGTGGGTACGGCACAAGTGAGCGAGCGTGACAGTATGTAGCGTGAGTGTAAGTGATGTACTCTATCCCAACTGAAAATGAGACAAGCAACAGACTGACAAGAAAAGCATCAACTGCATCAACTGTTTTGTGCTGTGTTTTGTAGCAAGTGCTCTGTAACGCTCCCTCTTTTTTTCTGTGCTGTGTGTGTGTGTGTGTGTGTGTGTTGGTGTGGTCGTGTCAGGCCCTGTGCTGTTACTCCCTACTCATTTCTTTCCTTCTTTAATCATTATGTTTTTAGGTCTTAGTTCATATCACTTTCAAGTTTTGGAGTAGCCGGCGTCATTTCAAGGCTGCCAAATTCTTCATAGCACCGTCTTTTTTCTTCTTCTTCTTCCTTATTTACGCGTATTAATGAGTTTTAGCATAGCGTGTATAGTAGCGAACGTAATCACTATGCGTTTGCTTTTCCACATTGCATGTGCGTGCGGGGAGCCGAAACAGCGGTCCTGGATTGGGGCATGGTGACGACGCGCATGCTCAGCGGGGAGCACGTAACGTTAGCGCAAACTCATAGCGCTTGCATTTGCTTCATACGCAACAACAAAACTCCCAATTAATGATATCCCTATCCATGTTTTCTTTTCTATTAGCCTTTTTTGCCGACGACTGGCATATGGAACTTAAAATCTCATAAATTTAAATCCTTGAGAGTCTCTCGTCAAAATAACGCTTTCCCCTCCTACTTCGTCAATCATTTGTATTCCCTCTAGTGCGCCCTTCTATAAATACCTAGGTGCTCACGTAGCTAATGATCTCTCCTGGAATCAATGTCGACTCCGTCATTAACGGCGCTAATCAATGTTTAGTTACATCAAGAGGAACTTTTCCGCTGCCGAGGTTTCACTAAACCTTCTTATAAAACTTCAATTCGTACTAAACTTCAATATGCAGCTTCGATCTGGAAGCCTATTATCACCCTTGCATCTGCCAGTAGAATCCGTTCAAAAACGGTCCGCTCGTTTGATACTTTCTGTCACCGCTCTGCTAGCATTACCAATAAAAAAAAGCATCCTTTTTTTTGTTTTGTTTTTTGTTCTTTTAGACCGCCAGTTTTTAGGCGCTTGTTTCCGGCTTGAGCGGCGTCGCCGTCGCCTCGGCGTCTGCCTAACCGCGCGTTGCATTATGGGACGTTTCCCATAATGACGTCATACGTAACGTCCCGTGTAGCGTCACGATGGCAGGACGATGTCACAAGAAGGAGAAGGAAATTACTGCTGCATGGATTGCTAGCAGAAAACGTTTCCCGCTAAATTTAGGGTAAACATCTCCCCGCTAAATTTAAGCGGAAAAATTTCCCCGCTAAATTTAGCTGAAAAATGTTCCCCGCTAAATTATAGCGAAAAAAATTGTCCGCTAAATTAAAAAAAAAACTTATCCCGTTGCGGAAACATTTTCCCGCTAAATTTAACGGAAAATTTTTCTCGCTAAATTTAGTGTGAATATATTTCCGCTAACTTTAGCAGGGAATTTTTTTACACTAAATTTAACGGGAAATGTAGCCAAAAAAAAATCATAAATGGGAGAGCAGCAGGACAGGAGGAGGAGAGGGAGAGAGGGGGAGAAGGGGCATACCCTTCCCTCTGTACCTCCCCTCGTCCTCCTCAAAAGCTGCGCTCTAATTCGGCATTACAAGAAGTTAGAAACGTCCTACAATTTTTTTTAACTCATCTTTTTGTTAAGATTTATATCGCCTATATTTGTTTTGTTTCGCAAGATTTGCGCTCTAAACCATCACTGCAATGCCTTTCGAACCATCTGCTATGTCACTCGGCCAACCGTCAATTCAAATGTCACCCTGCGCCAATCGTCAACTAAAATTTAGAATCCCCGGCTGCGGCACATTTACTTTTAATGCCTCTCTTCTTGCCCCAAACCTCCATAGATCGTAATCGACTTTCCGCCGTCACAGTTGCAATTAATAGTACCGCTACCATTAATTTACTGATCCTTTACATGATGTTTCCTACTATCTTCTTTTTTATTTTTGGCGCTTCAGTGTTTTTACTTTATATTACTGCCCACTTCTCTCTGTAATGTCTTCGGGCCGCGAGAGAAATGAAATTTAAATCATTATGTCTGCAGCGAACACAGTTCCTTTTGTATCGATGTATGGGCAATGTGACTCCGGCTGTTAGGTACTACAGTTACACACTTCAGACGCGACTGTACAAGCGCAGCAGATAGATGTTTTACTGAATTTTACGCTTTTATTAGATGCAGTCATCCACTTTGTTCCAGGTCTGCGCCACGGTATTTATAATCCTTCAATTTACAGCCGAGAACGCGCACACGTTAGTAGAACTTTCTGCCACATTAATTAAAGAACTGACGTTGAAATAAGCCGAGACAAAAATGTCTCCAACGGGTATTGTTGTTATCTCGCTTGCGTGAAATTTTTGTTTGTGTGTGTACTTTTTTGTGTTTTTTTGCTGAGATGGTTATAGTTTTTATGTGAGATTAATATTGACTGTACTGTCGTTGTCGTTGATGTTGATACATTGCTGTTTTTGGAAAGCCTATATTTCATAAAATTCTGGCATCGCTTGACATATTCAATCATATGCCTAACAGAAACTTCAGCTTGCAGATGGAATTTCTAGTTCTAAATATTTTCCACCCAGGCAGTGAAGCTATATAGACATGATCGTGACTATGAAAACGGGTAAAGAGCTTGGAGGGAGGTGTGTTGATTGCTGCAGATAGGAGCTTGAAAGTCTCATCGGAGGAGCGATCTCGAGTGTTATCCTGAGAGCGTGTGGATAGAAGTAATGTCTACCGATGGTGAATATTTTCACAGGTACTACTATTTTCGCCGATGTTTGATCATATTATTTTCTGTGAGCATATCAACTCTCCTGAAGAAATAATTGACTTTCTAAATTTTGAGGCACATGTATGGCGATTTCAACTCTTCCTGTTACGATTGTAGTCATGCAGCTTTAGCAGTCATACGAACACAAGGTTGAAGCTATTGTCTGGTAGACTTCTTTCATTTCAATGAGTTGTTAACAACGTAATGCTCGTACGCAGCCGCTGTGGAAAACATACTTGACCTTGCCCAAGCACTCCTGGTTGTTGATATGAGTCTTCTGCTAGCTCCCTATCTGCGGGTGATAACTATCATCAACCTTTATTGTACCATTTTTCTTCCCCCTTGCCAAGCGTATTTTCCATTCAATCATCGTATTCCTACTCCAGCGGTGATTACTATTCCTTGTATCAATATCTTCGGGACTATGACTGGGTAGTGTACTAGCTGATCAGTGTGTGAATCATCAACTCTCCACACTTTCGACTATTGTCCAGGAAAGCATGCAACTCTTCATACCAAAGAGGGTGTTCCTAAGTAGAACGCGTATCCCATATGGTTCTCGAAGGAACTAAGACATTGCTTAAGGCGCAAGCTTCACTACTACTGCCTGTACGAAAGAACTGGCAATGGTCGTTTGGTACACGAGATTTAGTCAACGTCAAGCGCACAGCCGAAACAATTGTTTAAGCGAGATAAATGCACAACATGCTGACATCGCCGAGAAATCATTGAGCACACAGCCACGCAGGTGGAAGTTTGTCAAAGAGAGCATCAAAGAGAATGTTACCACGACTACACTGCGAGATAATGATGATTGCGTCTCTGACCCTGTTGATGTAGCCAATATTTTGCGCGCCATTTAGTGCTTCGAGTACAAATAATGGCCTAATGCCATAGCGCGAATATAAACTGCCTGGATTCTTCGACTGCTTGCTCTAATAATAAATCTGAAGTCTTGGAGGCAATAAAAAAATTTAAACCAAAGTTATCTGCGGAGTAGATGGACTCCCAGCTTCATAGTAAAAGGTGCCCATTGCTTTGTCCACTTTTGGTTCATATATTTAGCTTCTGCATTTCACTCGACCTGAAACATTTCCTACCGCTTGGAAGCGCTCTACAGTTGTTCCATTACATAAATCGGCGACTCGATCCATGGCTAAAAACTATAGGCCAGTCTTCCTTCTTGTGTTTTTCTAAAGTTTATGAAATTGTTTGCACACTCCGCCTTTATGCATATTTAGCTCGGAAAATTATTCCTGAGCAACATGGTTTCATGAAAGGCCGCATCGGCAGTCAAACTAACCTGCGTCTTCCTTCCTACATCAGATTTCGTACCATCTGTCCATAGCGGAGAACAAGCGGATGTAGTCTACGTTGATAATGAGCAAAGCTTTTGACAAAGTTAATCATCGACTACTGTTGAGTAAACTCTGTAGTTACGGTCTCGTCCCTAAAGCACCTCGTCGTCTCCTCGATAGTTACCTACCTCATCGGCTGAACTTTGCAGCGAGTACCCGGCCAATTATCCGGGTCTCTTTTATTCATCTACTTTGGGGGTTCCTCGAAGGCAGTAACTCTCGGTCCTTTGCTGCTTTTAATTTTTGTGAATGATCTAGCTTCCCGTATTAAAACATACAGCGGTTTTTGTTGTTTGTCTACGACACTAAGCTGCTTACAGCGGTTAGAAACGGTTGACGATTGTGATTGTCTTCAGCGATAGTAGATTTTTTTATTTCGGGCAGTGGTGTTTTTCAAATGACCTACTCTTAAATGAGTCAAAGACGAAAGTTATGTCCTTTTTTTAGGAAGCGTGAAATTGAGTTTTCCTTATGTATTAGATTCCACCAATATTGCTCACGTTGAGTTCATCCGGATCTAGGCGTTTTTATAGATCCTGCAATTAATTTCAGTACATGCGACTACAATTACGAATGCTTCCTTTAGAGTGCTGGGAGCCATATACGAGTGACACGCGGTTTTCTAAACCACTTTGTATTTTACGTTTGTTTTCTTCACTGGTGCGTGGTCGTGTTGAATATGCCTCAGTTGTCGGGAACTGTATTGGAGCAGATAAATTCAGGTGTAATTGAGAGTGTTTAACGTAGATTCGTTCGTGTTTTGTTTGATCGTTATTTCAACTGAATTATTTTCGTTATGAGAGGATTTTAGAACTCGGTAAGTTAGATCGCTCGTTACAAACAGGAGCAAGAATTCGTGAACTGACATATTTGTATAAGATTGTAAATGGTATAATTGATTCTACAGAGCTACTCAGTCACATTTACTTGCGTATCGCTCGTAAGTCTTGTAGACTCTATACTTTGTTTTACCCTACCGACTTTACCATGCTGCACCCATGACACGCCTACAACTGACTTATAACCATTTAGAACAGATTCGTGCGAATGCTAGTCTTGATATTTTTGATGAAGAGCGTAAATTTCGAAATTGTGTTGAGGCTATAGTTTTTCCTAACGTTTTGCTTTATCCTGTTTACATTTATTACTATATTGGACTCATTGAAAAGTGCACCACTAAGGAGGCGTTAGCTGTTGGTGGTCACTGAAATTAAGAATAAATAAAATGAACACGAAAAAGATATTCGTTACAATTTTAAGGCGACCTATAAAAAGTTGGAACAAATGTTTTAAAAAGTCTAGCAAGAAAGTTTTTTTTCTTGCGTTCGTTATTTTGAAGTATTTGTGTGCAAGGTACGTCCAACCACTAAAATCAAAAATTTAATTATTTTTCGCCATACCTTTCAGAGAAAGGGAAAAGCGCTATTTTACTACTTTTAATATCAAGTCTAATTTGTGAATGTTTGCAGGCACAGAAAACGACACTGTTAGCAAAACACATCTCCGCTTCTTTTTCATTCATTTTACTAGGACAGGGAAGTGTAAAACACCTAATTGTACCGCCTACGTTCGTTCTTTATTACATATTTCGATAACATCTTTTAACGCTATAAGAAATTAAGGGAAAAATTATCGATTCCTTATTTAGTATGACTGTGTCGCACTCTCTGCCAATGGATACCACGAACGACTACATATGAGTGATTTATTATTTTATTATCTGTACATTACATTTCCATGCGCAAAAAAAACATTATTTAATGCTTGCTTTAATACACTTGGGCACAGTGAGTAGATTCAGCGAACTAATAGCTCCGGCACAGGAAGAATTTTAAATAGATTCAACTACCTGTGGTTCTAAAGAGCGCCGCATTCGCTCCTCGACTTTGCGAGTTCCTCAGTAAAAAAAAAAAAACACGTAGGTTTTTAGATTAGTTATATACCTTTGCTCGGATCCTTCAACATTCCTACGCAACAGATCAATATGTCTCTTGAAATTAAAGGTGTCAGGGGCATAACCCTGAATCAGGTAATATTCCATTGTAAGCATTTCTAACTTACTCAAACCACCGCCGCAACGTTGTGAAGGAATACTAGGTGAGATATAGGTTATAAGCAGGATGGTAACAAAAATTCGAACTGAATAGTGCCAACGTCTATATCTTTCACAATGCAAATGAGAGCTTTACCACATGCCGGCTTTTTTACACTCTTCAAGCTAGCGATAACACTCTGCTATTCGATCTGAAGTGATGTTCACGCACCCCTATTTATAGATGAAGCGCGCGCGATAAACATGATCCGCTTTACTCGACCCCTCTTGTGGTTGAAACTTGAACACAACAATCATCTCTGTACTATAACGGTAACATGTTGCTGCAAACATTAACGAACAAAGCTTGCGGAGTTACTCCTCTTTCATAGCAAGAAGCAAGTGCGAACTGCATTTATACCTGAATTTATGTTTATAACTAAGAGTTGGAAAAAAACATAGCAACTGTCGCAACTTAATCGGGGCTTACGGCGGGAACTCGCCATTTTTAAAAACAACTTTAATATCTAAAATTAAACTTTGGCCGCCATCTTCCGACGAGAATAATCGAGTGAACTGACACAACCAGCTTGCCTAACACATGAGGCGAGAAATCGAAATCTACGCGTATAGTTTGCTTCGTTGCCGGATGCTGAACTTCCTGCATGCCTGAAATCCAGCAATCCACGTCGGCTTCAGTGGGCGTCTTTCAACAGTCTTCCGCTTCTTCTTGGCGTAAAATTTTCCCCGTTTCTGTGTCTCTCTTTTGCTTCTGTTTCCTCGAGCCCGAATAGCAGCTTGTCAGCCGCGAGGCAATATTTGATATCCAGGTCAGTGCTTCGCCGTTCCCACTCGAACACGTCCCGAACTCCACCGTGTCGTTCGGGTCAGGCGTCAAACACTACTCAGCGCGGCGACGAGACAGGGCGTAGTACACGACACCTGCTCCCGCGGCACGTTCGCCGCTTGATTTTTCTTCGATTTCTTCTCACGCACTCGTTTCTCGTCTCCCAGGCAATCTGGTGAAAGCCGAAGAGTGTTATTCGAGTTCGCTGCTCTCGAGACTTGGAGCAGGCCCTTTTCTGCTTGTTTTGGAGCGCCAAACTCTGGTGTAGAGTTGTCAAATAAATAAACCCAGTATAACTTTATAACTCCAGTAATAAAACGTCTTGCCGACCTATGCTTTCAGCAGCTTCATGTTTTCTCTGTAAAAACGTTGCTGCTTAAATATTTTACGCGACTCAAAATATGCAAGGCTGGTATTTAAATACTAGGATGTCATCGTGGTTTTGCTTACCTGGTACTAACGGTTCTGTGCCAAATCACGTAAGAACAAAAAACAAGGTCAAATGTTAAGACAGATCTTTGGTCGCCGGAGTTGCTGCGACACTGTTACACGCAGATGAAAAATTCAACCAGTGCAATTCCACCTGTTGACCTGGAGTCTTCAACTGCACGTTGAAGACTCAGGTAATTACCTGACCGCGCGCCGGTGCAATGTTCATCCGGATCGAAACGGGCAGGGGTATAGGGGCTGACCCTTCAGGATTCCTGAGTTCCGCTACCGCGACCAAATCCCTGAAAAATGCCTTACAGTTCGAAAACGACAGTAGCGAAAGACGTCACGGACGAAATATTTTTTCTTCTATGTCGTCTTTCATGTTATCTTTCTAATTGTAACGTACACATCCGCGACTTCAGCAAAACAAACGTCACCTTAGCGGGAAACATTGAACTGGCCGGAACAGGCCCTTTCGCTACTTGCGCAGTTCTGCGGGTTTCCTTAACTTGCATGTTGTAGCGTGGCTGGCGCGATAGCCGCCGGAAGTAAAGCGAGGAAAGTTGTGCACGGTTGTTTCGAAAGCAACGAAAATGGCAGCAATAACGAGGTCGACGACAGGAATGACGAGAACAACCGCTGGAGAAAGGAGACAGAGAGGACAAAGGACAAACGACAAATCTCGCAAGCCATCCAGGCATCGGTGACGGTGCGCGATAAAACGTCCGCCTGCTCCGAGGCATCGAACCCGGGACCTTCCGGCTACAGTCGAACACCTAGTCTGTGTTCGAAGATTTGTGTTCGTCCTTTTGTCCCTCTTGTTCCCCTTCTCAGGTGAGTTATGTCATTTCTGATCCCGGCCTCGCTTGCACAACCCGGCTGATTTGCATTGTTGGCGAATAACAAGGCCGCAAAAAAAAAACGCTGACTCTAACAGCCTTGGCGAATTAGGGGCGTCTTGAATTGCTGCTCATATTTGTGGAGGGAAGAACAGTTGTCCCGGAGACCTGCCGCTATTTTTTGGCGTTGTAGCGCGTTAGCCGAAGTAACAAAGATGTTGTTACTCGTTACTTGCAAATGCGCGCAACGCGGTTACCGGCTTGCCGTTAGCCCCAAAGTAAAGGAACGCGTTACCGTTACCGATAAGTGCACCCCGTTAACTACGGCGTTACTATTAGCGTGTAAATTAACACGTTTGCTGCTGTCGCCGTGTGTGACAGGTGTGCCGCAGAGCCACGCTTCCGGACACATTGTTTTCATGCAGTGAACGCTGAACATGTATGCCCTGCCTTTTTAACGGCTTCACCGACAACTCGCAAGAAAAACGCGAAAAAAATATGCAAAACTGCCGATCTCTGAACCTTCGAGAACGTATTCGCGTTACTCGTTACATTCGAAATAAGCTGAACGAACGCATGCCGTCCAGCCATTTTTTCGCGCAGGATACGAGTACGCTACCCGTTGCCTGAAAAAATTGCCACGTTGCCGGTAACGCGCCGATGCCTATGCACGCGTTGCCGCCAACACCGCTGTTGACATCAGGCGTGTTGCAGGCTGGGTCACTCGGAACAAAACATGTGCAGTCGCGCGAACCACTCATTGCGTGTTTACCATCTGCCCATCGCGCGGTAGGACGTGGTGAGTGGTCCTCCACCGCTTCACCCGGAAGGCGACGCACCTCTGAAAATTCGCTCGCGTCTGCATACCGCCGCCGGTTCGGCGGCCGTAATGAACAAAAATGCAGGCAAACCATCGCCGGTTGGCCAATGCTTGCCTGCTGGAAACCCGAGCGTCGTGCATTGAGCTGCGCGTCGCGGCGGCGCTGACCTGTGGTGCTGACCGCGATGTTTGCCGGAGAGTAGCGACCCGCAGTAAGCTCGCTGGATTCAGGCAGTACAAGCTCGACCTTAGCACGCGCACGATGCCTCAGACGTTTTCGGCCGCGCGCGACGCCGATGTGCTTAACGGCGTAGCTTCACCCATCTCACAAGTCAGCAGGTTCGACGTACGTGTTTCATGAGTGCCCGTCCGTCGAGGATCTGGAGCCGAGGAAATGGTAGCACAGAGCATTTCTCGGGGAACCTGGATGTCAGCGCACACTCGTTGCAGCGGCGAGGACCGCGAAACATGGTTTTCCAACCCGACGAGAAAAGAAGCGGTATCGCGAGAACGCGAGGAGCACGGAGCGGACATCCATCGCCGGGAGAAGTGTGTTTCGGCGTCTCGCCGTTGCGCGGCGTCCGTCACGTGACTCTCCTCTCATCCCTTGTCTGCCGCTCTACTCTTCCCATTTCAGAAGCCGGTTCTCATGGCGGTCTGCCAGCGCTTTGTCAGCTAGATGAGGCTATGGGTAATGAGCGGCAGAAAGCCTCGCGCTGGAGGCGGATCGATCTACTGCTAATCTTAGATTGCAACAGGCGCATAAAAAACGCGACACTGGTCACGCTGCTGATCTTCCAGCACAAACCAATGTCGCCATAGGAGCAGGCTGACGCCACGCTGTCTGAGACATTTAATGATCAATTTGTATTGCTTTTATGTCCCTGCTCATTTCTTTTCTTGTTCCGAACACTTTGAGCCGAGGGGTGATTTTTTGTTGGTCGGCGCGCAGACAACGTTAACCATTTAGCGACATTTATTCTTTTTTTTCAGAAACAAATTAAGCGCAGGTATAGAAAGAACGAGAAAAGTTGTAATATCAGCAGCTGAAGGAAGACAAAGTTACTACTAGCTGAACCCAGATCAGCTTAAGACATGTAAGGGTAGTCTAATATTGGATATTGTATCCCATCACGCCACAGTGTGACAATGCATAGGCAAATTTTTGTACGTTATTTTTTTCTCTAATTTTTTTCTGAAGATTCATTTGGCTTCGAAATTGAGATAGCGTGGCTGCCGAACCTCATAAAAGCTAAAACGAAGAAACTAAACGCTCCGAGCTGTTTTTACCTCCGAAGATGACCACTTTCCGTGCGTGTTTTATTTCTTTACACCACGAAAACAAAATTTCGAACAACATGGGGCATAAAAAGTAACAGGGTGCAAAGGAAGGTTTCAACGTTCAGGACTCGAAATCAAAATAAAACCATATTTTTATTTCTATTAGTCGGGAAAACTTTTGTTTTAAACATTCAATAGAAAATGCATGTGACTAAAAACAAAATTATTTAAGTCTGAATTAAAGCCATGTTAATATTTCATCTCTATATATCTTCCTTTCTCTCCCTCCACACACCCACACACACACACACACACACACACATCCACCCCGCCACAACACACGCACACTGTATCTTTCTATCTCTCTCTATCGCTGTCTCTGCTCAACCTGGCGTTCTCTGATCGGATCAGCGGCGCCCACAATCCCCGGTTGTTTTGCACGATCCTCGCAGAGCAGTACGCGAGTGCAGCTGTGAACACGTCCCTATCCCCCTTCCCACCCCTTCCGCATTTTCCCTGCGCACCGCGTCCCTCGAATTTTCCAAAAATACTCCCGGTCCCTTCACTCGATTAGCCTTTGTCGGAGCCATGCCGCGGTTCTCAACGTCAACCCCTGTCCGCGGCACAGTCCATTATTTTCAGTGCATGTAATCTTTGTCAATTCAGTTCACTTCTAAGCTGACAGTGCGGTGTAGCTCTACGTGGTCGCGGGATCACGCTCCTGTCCACATACCCTTGTGCAGAGAGCGGGGTCATACGACGAAAGGAAGACGACTGATTGGTCCGGTGAGTGCATAGCTCTCTCCGCACTGTTGAGGGTGAACGGAGTATAGGCCGCCTCCGTGCCTCGCGCCCGTTGTAGGGACGCTGCGCGCCAGAGTGGCTTCTTCGAAACGTGATGTCTCGCGTTCATCGCAGTTCGTTGGCACGACGAATGTGGCGTGCTTTCCGACCACGGAAGAAGGGTTGGGGAAGTGACGTTGACATATAGCCGTGTGCGTTCATCTTTCTGCTAGGGAGTGCTGTGCCTGTACGCCAACGCTCTCGATCTTTACAAACAAGTCCGCGTTAGCCCGCAACAGGTGTTCGCACGGCTGGGGCGCAGCAACCGGTGAGCCGTCTGCGCATGCGCTGTACCGATAGCAGCGCCACCGCGGCGGAGTGGCGTTAGAGCCGCGAAGGTTTTTGAAAGAAATATTCTCGGTTACTTGAAACCTTTATGGGAAGACCTCAAAGAAATTAATAATACTGGATGTTACTACAAGAATAAGCATTTATTGTAAAGAAAACAGCGAGGTCGACCCCTAACAGCCGCTTACAGCATATCCGCGGTTGTGGCGGCTGATTATTGGGATTCGCCAAAAAATGCAAGCGGATGAGCTACAGGCAGAAAAATTACACTTTTATATTAACATACATATGGACCGACACGTGGGCTTGAGGTCACGGAGCTGCGGCGGCGCTGCAATCGCGCAGGAGCCAGGTGGTGTGGGAAGAAGGGAGCACGTTTCGCATGGGCGTCATAGCATTTCAGCATGCCGCAAAGCTGTGTTGCCGTTATTTGCACCGAAAAGTACAAACAAAGTAGTTGGAGTGATTTTCCACAAGTTCCCGGCAGACTCTGCAAGGCACAGAAGGTGGATAATATCCGTGGACCGAAACGAATGGTCACCTCGCGCGAACGACCGTTTGTGCGGCAAGCACTTCCTTGAAGGACAAGTGCGGCTGCCATTTCGATCTCCGTCCCGAGGCTTGCTGATGTGCAGGGACACCATCTTCTGATCGAGACCACCCGGATTTTGTTCCCATCGGTGTTCGGGCACAAGCACGGGCCCAGCGCTCGTCGGAGGCGCGCTACGCCCATGCTACCAAGCAGAAAGGAATCGGCGACAGAACGGCAAAAAAAACAAAACGAAATACGTTACTTGTTACTTGCAAAAAGAAGGTACGCGTTACCGAGCTACATTACCTCAAAATAAGAAGGAACGCGTTACCGCTACCGATAAAAAATAACGCATGTTACTTCTGCGTTACTTTTAAATTATGATTTAACACGTTTTACTGTTTTGACGATACAGGTATGCATAAGCTCATATATCAAGAAACATTATGTTCATGCAGAAACTGAACGTAATTACTTTATCTCTTTTTACGGTTTCACCTAAAGCCTCACGAGAAAAAACGCAAATGAAAACGCAGAAAACTTAGAAATTCACATAGCTTGACACCTAAAAACACGGAAAAAATTGAAGTGTAATTTCTTTAAGGCTTGGGCAGTAGTAACGAGTAACGTAACTACGTTATTTGAAATGGTAACGTTATACTTCGTCTCACCCTACGATGGACTAAAGGCAGAAGCTACGAACCGCCAGATCCAATCACGAGCCACTTAGACATTGCGAGGTATTTCGCTTCGATGCACGTATCGGCGCCCGCGTCTCGGATCACTGATGGAAATGGGCGTACAGTGGTTCGGATCGAGCAATGAGTGACTCAACAATTTTACAATGCAAAGGAAGCCACGACGTACTGGCTCTTTGCAGTTTTGAAGCTATAAAAATGACGCTGCGTTTTTTTTTGGGATTCGGAGCATTATTCGTTCAAACCTAATCAATACTAAGCGTGTCACAGTTTAGCGTGAAACGTGATTGGACCTGGAGGCGCGTGGCTTTGGCCTTTAGTCCATCGTAGGATGAGACAAAGTTACAGTGCGTTACCCGTTACTGTGTCGAAAAAGTAACGAGTGGGTTACTACGTTACTGAAAGAAGTAACGCGTTCCTGGTAACGCCGTTGCTTGCAACGCGTTACCGGCAAGACTGCAGAACGGACAAAGCGTTACTGCTTGTCATGCCTTGTGGCCATCAGTTTAGGAAAAATATCATACCTTGACCTGAAAACGCTATGTGTATTTAATCAATTAATAAATACACTTCCGCAGACCCACAGTCTGCTGATTCCGCCGGCAGTGCGGAAACCGACTCGAAGTAATCGTAGGCCTCGAGAGACAATTGTACGCCTGCACCGTGTCGGCCATGAACTGGCTTGGCGAAAAAACTAAATAAACAACGACGACGTGAGCCGTTGACTTCGGTGGCAGCAATTTTACGTCGGAAGTCCAGCAGGCCTTGTTTGAGGCGTACGGATCCTCGAAGGCAACGCCGTCCACGCACAGTTTGTTTCGATACCGCTGCCGTTCAAGCTCGGATAGCGAGCTCAAAGAGTCAGGCATGGCATACGACATACGTTGTCGGGGAATACGACGCACAAATAAAGCTAGAAGCGTCCCTACAACGTCAACAACGAGCGCGAGCCACACAACGCAATGGCGAAAACACGGAGCGGAGAGCCGGACCGCTTTTGCCCACATAGCATCCGCGCATGCGCGGCCTTCCGGCCGTGTTGGTAAACAGAGCCGCTCCGCGTGTCGGTCTATAGTTGGCTCAATCTTCGCAACGTTAAAACCATGCGCACTTTTACGGGTACTCCTAGCTGCTTTACTCACTTCCAGGAGGGAGTTTTAATAGCAGTGCGTTCTGGGCGCACCCACACCGCTTCGAGAGCATTCTTAGCAACATTTGTCATGGACGCAGCGTCAACTTCGGATACCAGGAGCATTGTAGGAAAACGTAGCATGCAAAAACTCACCGTTATTGGGACACACATGCCACGTATCTATCAAAAACATTTGGGCAAGTTTATATTTCTTCATTCTCCATTTTCTCAACTTTTAAGCGAAGTTTCCCAACCTTCTGCGCATCATGACAAATGTTGCTTCAACGTCCTGGGTTGTCTTTCTCGGTGCGCCCAAAAACGAATATGAAAATTCTATGGACGTGTTTACTTCAAAAATTCTAAGATAGCAATTGCGAGTGATCCAGTCGCACCTTTATATAGATGGGCGACATGTTTCATTTCCGCGTTCACGGCTGCAATCGGAACGTTCGGGCCACAAATATGTAGGCTAGTTTAATTACGTCAATAAGGCATATCTCGAATTGTATCAGCGTGCTTGGGATAGCACAATTCGCTTATGTGTATTTCATTGACGAGGCAGAGAGTGATGAAGCTCGCGCTGCAGGTCCAGGGACCCTGGTATCTGCAGCGCGAGCTTTCCATCTGGATAAGCATCGTACGTATCGGCGTCCTGTATATTCAGTGATACTGCACTGGCTAGATTTCTCATCTACAGCGTAGACACAAGACGCCCGTAAGGCTGTCTAACTTTCCGCTCCCTTAATGTACAGACCACACGGTTGCCCTTCGTTATTCGATCGACATTGTATTGTCTGGAATGCAGAGTTATATACAAAGAACACGAACTTAATTTTGGTCCACTGAATATCCTACTTGGCTTTCCGATAAACTGAAACGCTTGTTACGCAAAAAGTTACACTGTCACTGGCGAGCAGCAGCAATCACGCGACGTATTTTTTGGGGTCACCGAGCGACAGTCGTCGTCTTAAGGCAACCAGTTTTGAGCACGCTCTTTGACCGAATTTTCAGCCCGGTTTTCGAGTCACCGAGCGGCTCAGTCAATCAGCGTCGCCTCGAAAGTAAAGCGGTGACCCGTTGCGTTCATTTATATCCGGTCGACATCCGGCATTCCAACATTTTGCTCAGCGGGAGATGCAACCAACGCGTCCGCGGTAGCGGCCATGTGGGTTAGGTTTGCGCATAGGATCTGATCAATGCCATGAAAAAGTCCTGCATCGTCCGGTGTATAAGTCGCGGTAGTTTAATTTTTTACCAGAAATTTTGTCAGTGCGCCTTGTAAAATAATACGACTTAAAGGTACCGGACATTTCATCAAACGTCGTTTCTTCGCGCGCCGTTTCCTCGAATAAGTGGACATCTCATCGAACGTCGATTCATCGAACGCCGTCTCATCGAATTCACTTCATCGAACTTTGGAGCACTATAGTGCTTTTAGATGCTTTATTCTCGCTCATGAGTTCTTTTCACGCTGTTGTCGAATCACCAGAAATAAAATTACTACGCTGGTCACCTTTTCACCAAAAGTTTGGTTTTTGAATAATAGAACATAACAAAACTTGAGTGGGTATGAGACTTACTTTTTTCACGTAAGAAAAGCAACTGTATACAAAACGTAATTTGTTCTCTATTTGTCAAAGCATTAAAGGTACATCCGGAAAGGAATATAGCTATTCGCTGCGATCTTTTTATCTTGAATTTGTTTATATATTAGTGTTTACATTCTATCCTAGGAGAATAGCTTCCGTTTTAAGAACGTAGGTTGAATAGACGGCAGGTTCACGGCTCTGCCGATTACCTAAAAGAAACAAGAAAGACAAGTTTTTTTGTGTTTTCTTTTTATGCGACATGGATACATGTTTTTGCTTCAAGAACGGCTTCGTGCTTGAAACAGAATACGTATCTTCAAGGACGTGGATACACCCTTGAAGTAACATATCACCGCACTCGATGATCACAAGTTTCATAAAATTTCAAGGCGGTGTTCCCGTTTATTGTTAGCCACATTAACAGCACAAATCATCAATTACCCTAAGGAACAAATTAGGCGCAGGAGAAAAATTAAGTTTCCTATTATTAGTTCGATCCTCTCTGTAGGAAAGAAAAATGTCTGCTCTACCTCTCAGGTGTTAAAAAAAAAAAAAGCTCTTTCCTAGATCAAACATTTTTACTGCTCGACTACGCGGTGTTCGATGAAACGGCGTTCGATGAAATGGCGTTTGGTGAAACAGCTTCGATGAAACGGTATTCGATGAAACGGTATTCTATTAAATGTCCGTACCCAGCGACTTATATCTGTCTCTTTTTATGTATGAACATGAACTACACGAGCTGTAGGCCTTCTCGTTTGATTTGTTGGCATAAATATTCACACTAGCTCCCGCTAGTGCGTGTAACGCGATCACATAACAGATGTGCATTATTAGTATCAATCTATAAGTTCATCGAGTCGATCATGCAAAGTATAATATAACTATCATACGAAGTAAATATAACTACCTCGGCTAACCCAGAACTCGAATATAATTTTTTTTTTAAACACAAGATGTTTGCGAAACATGGATCCCTTATTAGTTCTGACTATTTCAAAATTCCCAATCATCTCTTTAGTCGCCGTCGGCATAAAGTATCCATTAAAATAAATAAGCGCCGAGCTTTTCCTGTTCTAATTACTTCATAATGGCATGTGTTGGCGTTTAATATTTTGATATAAAAATCCGCTTCATATTTTTCAATTTACCCCCCACCCTTCCCCAAAAGAAAAAAAAAGCATGAGGAACAAATCACCTTGTACTGGCTAATGGAACACGTATACGTCATATTCAGCGAGGAAAACTTTTTTTTCTTTTCAACTTGGCATCGCAAGGCTCGACAGCTGCATCAATCAAGTGAATGGGAACCCGGACGCGGTAAGTGCCCAAGCATGTTCGAGTCGCGTGACACACCTAGCCATATAACGCCCACACACTTTGAGTAGGACCACTTTCGGGAAAAATTACCCCTCCACACTCTTTTTATCATTATTTTTCTATGTCCTGCCACTACATATTCGGTCATGCCTAAACCACCGCGAAGAATACGTTATTTATATCTTTGTTGTTGTTTTTTACTTCTTTTTAGACTGTGCATGAGTATCTGAATACCTATTTTCTTCGATTCGCTCTTCAAGTGCCAACACATTCCTAGTAAACAGATGCTATATGAGTGTCTCTAGCCAACATACGAGAACTTATAAGATCGTATAAGAACTTACATGCGCCTTACGTAATTTATACAAGTTCTGATATGTGTATTGAACGTATCAAATATGAAATTCCCCGAGACAGTGAACAAAGATATTTTTGAGAGTGCGAACGAAGAAAGAAGGGAGGCTCCCGACGTGTGTTCTGGGATCTTGTGAGGCTCCTTTTGTTGACTGACAGCGAGTACGTGTGATCTTGGGGATCTTGTAAAGGCTCCGGAAGGTTCCATATCAGACGATTAAATTACGTGGGAGTGGAGGTCCCGCGGTTGAACTTTGCAGACAACTTGAAGCGTGAACAAATTGTTAAAAGTGCGATTGGGTGGAGATGACTGCATAAAGGAAGTATGGTGAATGAAATTCGGTGACTGTGTTTGAGACTTTGCGTTTGTTCCTCTTTCGTGCCTCCGTCTCGGGTTTTAGTATGACGATTACCAACCAGCTCGTCTGCCTATACTTCGTCTCACCCTACAATGAGCTAAAGGCAAAGCCATATACAAACCGCCAGATCCAATCACGAGCCACTTAGAAATTGCGTAGTATTTCGATTCGATACACGTATCGGTGTCCGCGTCTACGATCACCGATGGAGATGGGTGGACAGTGATTCAAATCGAATGGCACTGAGTTGCATGGCGATGAGTTCAAGGAGAAACTTGGCACGCGGCATTCGAACCACGGCTTTCGTGGTGACAGATGTCCGCCAGATTGTCGTTTGTATGATGTATAAGCAGCGTGATCCCGGCTTTAAAGTTTTCTTTAACGGAGTGTAAACTCATTTGGTTGCTTTCTGCACTAAACCAATGTCCGAACGTTACTACGAAGTATCATCGCACCCTTACTGCCTGGCGTATGGTCACTCGTTCCCCAAATGGTTTTCCCCCAAAAAACTTCTGACGATTTTAACAACCGCCAGCTCCGAGCCCGTGCTATAACCTCGGAAATTCAATCCCGGTTCCCGCCACGCGGAGGCGGATGAGCAGGAGACGCCGCTTGTCTACGTCTCCAAACCTGCCGTAAATTCAAACTGTGCAACGAAAAAGAAAAAAAAAAGTCTTTTCATGGTGTTTGTTTTTCCTTTTTTTTTAATTTCTCTTAAAAAGCTTGCACAAACTTCCTAAAAGAGTCGACGCAATCTTGACCAAAAAAAATGGTGGCCATGATCCAGTTTTTTCCACATTCGCATATAATACACACGCGCGCGCTGTAACTATAAGGCGGAGACGGAGTCTATACACCGTTTCACGTTGCGATCGACCGCAGGGGCACTGCGAGCCATCGTAGCCAAACCAATGCCGTATGAATGTCACGTGACCTGCGTAAGGAATGCATAGAGCGACGCGCGAGGGCGCGGTCTTATGACACATTTGCGTCTTCGGATTGGTTGGGATGACTCGTATAGCTTCCGCCGCGGTACATCACTCGGCGAAACGGTGCATACAAATACAGGGTTGGTTGGTTTCTTGCTTTCAACGTCCCCCGGTCGTATATGAACGCACGGAACAAACGCGACAACCGCAACAATTCCGAGTAGTGACTGCCGCCAGAGTTCGCGCTTCGTTGAGCTCTGTATACTAGAGAGACACTACTCCGCACGAATCGTAACTTCCGCCTCGGTACGTTAACCGTTGCGCTGATCGCGCCGACGGACGACCGTCAAGTAGACGCTACTCCGGACGACGCTTCGGGCAAATGGGCTACGCTCCTTTTGAAGTTGCGATGGATCGCAACGAACGCCATGAGCCATTGCAGTCAATCCAGTGCCGCGTTAGGGTCACGTGACCTTCGGGAGGAGCGCAGCAATGCGCAGGGCCAATTTTCACGCGACGCGTTCCCAGCGTTTGATTGACTCTGGTGGGTCGTATGCCGGCCGCCGCAGTCCAACATAAGGGGAAACGGTGTATCGAAGGAGACGGGCCTGCTTTGGGTGGTGCTGCTCACTGCTCACCCATGCGTACGTATAAAATGCGGAAGTTTTGGAGACGGTGTATGTGCTATATATTATACGCCGCTCGAGAAATGTGCCCTACGTGCACACGTTGAGTTCGACCGCCTTCGGCAATCTTATGCGGGTAGAAGATGCACGCGTTTGGGGACGAAACCTACTTGTGCAGATTGCTTTCTCTGGTCGTGAAAATGAATTAATATTTCATGCGCGTTACTTCGACACCTGTGAGGTTCATATCTGGCTGCATGCTTCATTTCTAGCAAGTCTCAATTAATAATGTTTTACGTAAATGGCGAACCACATTTTTGTCTTTATTTTTAAAGGCAAAAGCCACATAGATTATTTTGTTAGCTCAATGCTGGAACGACGCCAACTGTTCATTGAAACAAAAGTTACTTAAAATCGAAATAATTTTAAACTTAGTAGAGGACCGAATCTGCCCAACTTCAGATTCGGCAAAGTTCGGCACATGCCGAACGTTTGAAGGAAAGTTCGGTAAAGGTTCGACAAAAATGTGGCAAATGTCTGCGCACGCGCGAGAACGCGACGGGGCCATTGATTCCAAATGGACGCCGTGCAGCTGTGCGGTTACCATTAGTACAACCAGCGGTTACGGCGAGCTGTGGAGTAGGCAACACGCTAACTGTGCGTTTGTGAGCCTTTGAGAGTGTGGTCCTCTTCAATATTTTCTGCCTCGAGAACAGAAGATCGACCAGTAATTTACGCAGTCTAATGCGCAAGTGACAAATGATGCGGTATATTCCGGATAACGTGATTTTCATTTGACCTTTCAAGCAATGCAACGAGATAGTTGAAGCATTGACTGACAATTACTTTAATATACTCCTGGCAATTATAACAATCCTGCTTTCGGCTCACAAGCAGTTTGTGCCGAAACAAAAGAATAGTGTTTTTATTAGCGTTGTTTCGCAAGTTTCATGTATCCACATAAAACGAAACATGGAACTATCATGCTAACACTTCCCATCTTCCTAAACTTGCGTATGTGTCCTAACTCCAGAAACCGGCATTCTAAAGGTTAAAAACGAGATGTTGCGAATATGGAACGCACACTTTCAGACAAATCTGACGTCAAGTGACTGAAATAGAAAAACACGGATATTTAAAAAGAATATTGGTATCTCTTCTGGTGAAGGCTCAGCAACCGTTGCATTCGTTTTCGCGCACGAAACACTGACTCCTCGAGAAAGTAAGCACGCAGTGTTATTGCCTTTATTCTAACAATGAACACACACTCGCAGGCTTGTGCTGTTGAGACCTCAACACCGAAACTCTCGTAGCTTGATTCGTGACTGCGTGCGCTACTACCCAACCTCGTCGTCACGCTATTTCTGCAAGCAGGCGCTAAAATTGCCAGTAAACACACAAAAACGACACCGCTACACTTATCATGTAGATTATCTCCTTATTTAGTAATAACTGTGTCAATATATTCATTACATGTGGCATTTAGGTTTAAAAAAAAATTTTTTCCGCCATTAAAAAATTTAATATCAACGTTAAGTCTGGTAGCAATGTATTTTTGCCGAATCTTTAGAAAAGTTCCGAAATTTTTCAATTTGGCAAACATTCGGACCATCACCATTATAAACCATACAGGTTTATAAAAAATATATTGACCTTACTCACAAGGCTCATGACCTCGTCAACGATATATCCGCAATAAAACAGTCAGTAAAAGTTTAAGAAAAGTTTCGTTATATACGTTAATTCAACGCAACCCTAGGAGTGAGCGAACAAAAATGTCCTGAACGCTAATGGCCCTGTCCCCCAGACCGACATAGAACTAAAGCTCAAATAAGCGCGCCACCAACCGCTATCAAAAGAACTTCTTTTGTACCAAGTGATACTTCCGAGGACCTCTACGCTGACAAAAAGATTGCTTGTTTTTCTAATAGCTAGGAGCCATAATTGAACCATAATTTATTTGTGTTTGGCATTATGTGAACATTGTGTCTCAAATTACAATAAGTGTTTTTTTTTTGTAAGTCTTAAAATTGCATTTTAAGCAATGTTGATACCCATCGTAATTTTAAAGACAACGAAATTTTCGTCTATGTCTCAGAGTTGGGATTTCGCAAACTATTAAGCTGATATTGTCGCCATAATGAACGTTTTGATTGCAGCGAACTGCTTGTTTCTGCAGGCTTAACAAAGCAATTAGGTCAATGTTTGTTTCGGTTTTCATACTAAAAAACAATAATGAAGATGGGCTTGCTTTAGTCTGTGGTAGATTTGACATTTGAGCCAACAGGGGAGGAAATTCATAAGGTTGTGCAGATGCCAATAGATCGAGTAATATTTAATCAATACATATGGTGGTGTCTTCAAACCAAGACACCCAAGAATTAAAGGAAGAACTCTCCTTACAGATATAGGAGTTCTTAAAGTTCATCGAGGTTTGTCTACGGAGCCTGCTATTTCTCCGCTTTTAAAATACTCCATTTTATTTTGATAATATTCGAGTCTATATTTGGCTGAGTCTAGACAGAGCGCTAATTCATATAGCCACATATTTGACAAACCCTCTATCACGCTGATATTCTTATTTGTAAAAAATAAAATAAAAAAACAATTTCGTGTCATTTGCATAAAGTACGATAACTGGAGTTTGAGGTACGTTCCCTATACAATTAATGTATAATATAAACGCGTGAGGGCCCATGAATAAACCCTCTTCGCTATAGCTTGTCTTTTTAATCTTGATTTAAGCTTATTGAATTTTACGTATGGTATTCTGTCCGAGAGATCGTCTCAAACTGTTCCCCTTAACGTAATAGCTTCTAAGAATGTCGTGACTTATTAAATCCAAACGCCTTTCCAAAGTCTAAAAAAAATTCAACAATGAATAGCTCGTTTTCGAAAAGTATCTTATCTTTAAAGGGGTACGGAAACGAAATATTTGCTCTTAGTTCTTTGTTTATATCTGGTTTACGTTGTGCCGACAGCCTGCAGAAACAGTAGTCTATACTAGTGTTTCTGGGCTGCAGGCAGAAAAGTCAAGAGAACTAAATTTAAAACGGTTTAACAGACTTCAAAATTGCGCCTGTTGGCGGTCTGTGAAGCTCCGTTGGAATACCGCCATGTCATAAGCTCCTAAGAAGCAGCGCCAGCTCGCTGCAATATATGGCTCGCTCGTGGAGTTACTTAGTCCTGAATTTATGTCGCACTCAGCATAAAAGGAGCGCGTGAAACGTCGTGGCCAACGTCCCATTGTAGGTTTATATGAGGTGCGAAAACAATGGCTTCGTTATTTGCCGATTTCCCTCCACGGGTGGCCGTCAGTGGTTCTTTGACTGCTCTGCGGGAAAGAAGACGCGCGGGCATCTTTATGACGCACAACTATATCTGAGCACTAACTAAAAAAAATAACTTACTTTACGCGACGAATTAAATCAGTACTTGCACACAGACACGGGTCATAGCTGAGAGGCCTAAACCGCCTCGGCGGCCCCGAAGCAAAGCTCCGGCATATACGGAACTCAAAGTTGGTAGGAGCCTGATTGGATTTGCCAAGGGTAGCATGACGATACACATTTTATAGACCGACAAACTGTTTACAAACAAGCCAGCGTTTGCCCACACCATGTGTGGGCACTGCGCAAGCGCAGAGACAGGATTTGCGTGAGATGATGCTTCTGCGCATGCGCCGTGGTGACAACAGCGCCATCACAGAGGAGCGACGTTAGAGCCGCGTGTTGGTCAGCGATCCTCAGTCCTTCGCTTCGCTGAGAAATGTCGGACACCCCTTCTTTTTTTTTTCTTTTTTTTGCACGTAATTTTTTAAGTTTGCTTTTGTCTGGGAGGCCTGACGAGTCAGAGCTCCAGTTGTGTAAGCTGATCGGCGTCAGGTGGTCATGTTGACATGTGCCGGCTTTGTCAGCGGTTTTCCCTAATGGATGTGGGTCGTATAATCTACGCCGTAAAAGACGTCGTTCCGGGTGGAAAGCGAACGCGCGCTCTCTTCTGCGTGAACTATTTCCCCATGCCCCTGGCAGCCTAATTTTACGACTGAAACACGAATGCCTTTCAAATTTCTTAAAGACGTTCATAAAAAAAGAAGAAAAAGAACAAGTTCACTTTGTTTCACAAGGTGTGCGCAGCTTACGAAATTATCTGTAGGGTCGACTTCTTTTAAAGTTAATCAGTGAATCGCTTTAACGTTAAACAAAACAAAAAGCGCACAAAAAAACAACAACAGACAAGCAAAAGAAGTACGCAGGACGAGCGCTGAACTGACAACTGAAAGTTTATTACAAAATAAAACAAAACCCAACAACAACAACTGCCAAAAAAAGAAGCAACAAACAAAAAAAAACGCAAACCACATCAATCCTGAATTTAAAAAAAAAATACTAAGAAACTATTATTTTTTGCGTGTTCGGATTTCTAAATTTGTAGCAGAGACATACTACAAAATTAGTAATATCATAACAAATATATTGAAACCTCTCATCTTGCATAATATTCTATTAAAATATGAGTCCACATTCACTCGTATATTCGTGATTATGCAGTAATAAATCGATTTCCACCTGAGATTGAGCGCAGTTTGCACCCTCTAGGCGGCTGGTGTGCCCCTGAAAAAAATCGTCCTAGTCGGGGTGTTATCAATCCCAAAACCTCTCCAAGACCACCTGGGCACTCTGCAAACTGAGCTGATGTCAACAGCTGCCACCAGTCTTAATCACACACACCACGAGGATAAGTATTTTACTTTAAGTGGTTAGACTGTAATAGATTAAAAAAGGTACCCCAGGTGAGGATGTCCCGGGATCGATGTTCGAATCAGGCGAATTCTTTTTATCGGCACAACAGCCTCCTAGAGGGCGCCAATTGCGCTCCAGCTCCGGTGGAAATCAACTTATTCTTGCCAAGTATTCTCCACCTTGAACACTTTAAATGAGTAATTGCTATATACTGCATTTTGTGTAATATTCAAACAAAGGACAAGAGTCAGAAAACATTTTACATCACTTAACATGCTGTACGAGAAAGGGTATACGAAGAAAACAATTCTGCCATGACGGTTTTATGTTACCATCTATCATATACAACGAAGGCGGTCGCTTATTTCTTCGTGATGAAAGTCAGTCCGTTTCAGCAAAGGCGTCGAAAATATAACTACCGCTCATTCTAGAGCGTATTGACCTGTTCACCGTACGAGCTACTTCATCATTTTACCAAATTTCAACATTCAAAATTTCGATGCATCAAGTAATCAACATATAAAAGGCAAGCACGCACCTTACACACACACGCGCACACACACACACACAAAAAAAAGAAGCGTACACGGCACGCGACAGTAACCTATCAAGTTCCCAATTTTGACGCACGCAATATCGGGAAAACAGGGTAACTGACTTCTGGCGCTCGTTTAAACTAGCCCCGTGTCCTAATTTTTGTTTGTTTATCCTTTAATCTTTTCAGACGTACTTCTTTAATATACGTACAGCAAAAAGAAGAAAAAAAAAGTTTGAAAGTATAGATGTATATAACTACACGAACAAGCCGTTTCGGCGTTGCTGGTATATACAGCGCTGGGCCATATTGACCCAGAGGTCGGCGTTGTAAAATACACAATATCGGAGCAAGGATACCTGTCAACGGTTGCTCTAAACTTAAGTCCGCTCAAGTTTCCTCCGCAAAATAAATTGGGTACCACCCAAGTTCATGTAGCTCAAAAGGTAAAAAAAAAAGAAAAAAAAGAAAGATTAAATACGCGGGGGACTGAAAAAGAAAGTATAGTTTCCACTTAAAAACGAAATGCATCAGGACAGGCTGAGGAAAGCTGACAGGATTACGGCGAACGGAACGGACGTCACGACCGCTAAAACCTCATATTTCAAAGCGTTTTCACCTCCGAACGAGTTAGGGCTGATAACAAGGTACAAGGCGTCACGGCTGAGACACATTAATTTACTGTTGCACTAAAAAAAAAAAAAAAAAAAAGAAATCAATGGGTACAAAAAAAAAAAAAGATTCGATGGCGCTAGAGAGAGCAGAGAGAGTATACCGCTGCGCCGTAAACAAGCAGAGACTTATTTACGGACATTGCCTGACAAGAGGTTGCGAGCGCTGCTCTTTGAATTACGTCCCTTGCTCATCCCATTTCACAAAGACGTGCCGCAGTTTGATCAATCGTTTCTTCGTGCATGTTTAGGTACGTCTTAATCTTTACTCGTTGTTGTTGTCCTTTTTTATCGTTGCTTCGAGCCTTTTGACGCACGTGTCACCGAGACCACTTTGCATGTTATTACCTCAGGTCGTTGCCACGTGTAAAAAAAAGTTCAAGGCTCGTATGCACGCTCTTCTCGCTCCGACTGTTGACGCCGGATCTGTCGTATAGATGTTCTAACTCCTCCTTTTTTTCTTCTTCTTGCTTCGCTATCCTTTGCATGTATTCTTTCTGCGGTTATTGTATCTTTCTTTTTTAATGTTTTATTTTTATGCTCGCGTTGGTGTTCCCTGAGGAAACGGGCCTAGCGACGACAACAAGTTTACGCCTTTGAAAGAGTTCGCGTTTTACGGGAGACGGGGCGCCGTTCTAGAGACATCGAAATGTTGTCGTGGCGTGCCCTCCTCGTGTTGTTTTCGAAGGGCGCACAAACATGGCCGCCTCCTATTCGTACGTCCGTGCGTACGTCCATACGTGTTGGCACTGCGAGTTGTTTTATGCGCGGAATCGAGGTTGGCCCTTAGCTCACCAGCGTTTCCTACTTTGTACATCGCTTTCACGTCGATTCCATGTTTTTTCGGTGGCTCGCGTTGTAATGCTTTGAGCTTGCCACGAATAATAATATAGATTTTATACGGTGAAGCGACGTGAGTTTTATACGTAATATCATAACAAAAAATAAAGTTGGAGAAAGAAAGGGGAGGGAGGAGGGAGTGAAGTGGGTGAATAACGAGCAACGATTTTATGTAAAGCGTTGTCTTTTGTTGCTCGCGAAACGTTGGCGCCGTTTGTTGATTAGAGTTTGGAATTTACTTTAACGTTTCCATGGCTCCTTGTATAATTTTATTTGGTGCATTTGATTCATATCTTTTTTACAGGTCCATTTAGGCTGTCTTTTATTTTTATTTTTTTTTTTGGTTTTCAACGCAGACGAGCACACAAAATTGATTGGTATGGTCGGGGATAAAAATATTTTGATACGCAAAAAACAACATTAAAACACGACGAATGTATCCCAGTTAAAATTTCTGATGAACATTAACACTGCACGGTGAAATATAGCTGTTTGTTTATGATTGTCTTGCGTGCCCGGGCCGAAAACGCTGTCAATCCTAAACGGGCTGCGATTCCAATCAGTAAACTTGAGAGACATCTAGGAACATCTGTCCTGAACATTGTTCTAAAATACGTTTATGACGAGGAACACCAGAAAAATAAGACACGGGTGGAACGGGGAACGACGTACTCTTTCTTTCAACTAACAACATTAAAATAAAGCCACTGCGATTTGTTCCGGAATCACACCCCACAGTAAAAAAAATAAATCTTGAAATTTTAAAAAGATTAGAAGATTAAAAAGAAAGGATGGCTTGAAGGTAAAAGCTACATTACTTCCTAAAATTAAGACTAAACGCCTATCTTTATAAGAACGCAACGTTATCTTGAGTTTAAACGAGATACGGAGCAGAAACATCGTTGTCGGCTTTGTTCATGGTGAATGATTCTATTATCTCTCTGCTGAACTTGCAGCAATGGTGCCCTTCTACAACGCTGGTTCGCTCAAAACATGGATTGCCACCACTGCACGAATGGCAGTGAACAACGATAGGGTGATACGAAGTCAGCTGATACCCGCGAAAATTCCGAATAATGTTCCTGAAGTCGGTGGTTTACGCATCTTTTTGTTTGCCTAATATATTGATCCCCACAACCCAATGGAATAAAATAAACGTTCTTCTCTTCGATGGGACAATTTTGCTTGTGTGCTTTACATCGCATTGCTGCGGCTTCTCGTCCTTGTTCACCCCTTTACAGAGCTGTTTTAAACGCACTCTGCAGGAAAACACAACGTTTGTTTTGTACCGGGTGGCAATAGCTTTCAAACGGTGCCTTGAGTTGCGTGCATAGGGTAAAACTACCTGACACAGCTGGGGACAAGCGGGCCCGTAACTCCGACTAGGTTAGACAAGAGAAACATTGGCGACCCCCTCGTCCCTTGCCGGGGAGAAGAGGCAGGGGGGGGGGATGTTTTAGTTATGCTTGCCCGATCCCCCAATGGTCATCCTGGTGATATCCCATACCGACTGGTTAGAGTTACGAAACTGCAGAGGGGAAGGAAATTGGAGAAGTAATACTTAAAAGGTTAAAACAGCGCAAAAAACAACGGACAGGGTGTCCTCCTCTAGCCTGTCCGTTGTTTTTGTTGTTTTTTTCTTGCGCTGTTTTAATTTTTAAGTATGTCATACCAACTCGCCCAGGCTTCAACTTTGGAGAAGTAAAGAAATCATACTTCTGGTTTTTAATTTCTTGGCTAGGTGGCGCAAGCTACCGCCCTTATAAAGGCTACAGCCGTTAGCATCCACCTATCCATCCATCCATCGCTTTCTCCGTATGGTAATATGTGTTATAATGAGAAGCAACGAGTATAATTCCCGCAAACGAGCGCATTTTCACTGTCCACCCAGTAAACAAGCGAGCAGGCCCGATGAAGAAAAAATAAGTTGCTCCGCGACGCGTCTGGCCACCTATTTGTTCAGTCTCTCCCGGCGAATGGAACACGCTTGAACCTTGGTGTCATGGTGCGGCAGACACTTGTTCCGCTGCTTGTCGTTCTCCAGCTTCACAGTCCAAGCTTCACACGCCAGGAGCTGGGACCTGGTTGGTTGGGACCAGGATGTAAGATAGACAGGTGGAGAAACGGCCCACAGAGGCCTACCGCAGCGCCGTGACCGGATTGTGTACTCGTCTGCTTGCGGGTACCCCCGATTTGCGACAGATGGCGCTGCGGCGAAGAAGAAAAAATCTCCGTCAGTTTAGCCGGTCGCCACCGGTCGCCCACCGGGGTGAGAGTTCCCGGTGCTCCACATAGATGGCGCCACAGAAAAAGAGAAAACCGGGGGGGGGGGGGACACAATCCGGTCGCTCATTTGGCTCTCGTTTCCCCACCTGTCTATCTTACACCCTGGTTAGGACGCTGCGGTAAAAGCGACTCTTGCACAGACTTGGCAAGTAATCCGTTACAAGTCATGGATTACTCGTAATCTGTTACTTTTTCAAGTAATTTTGTAATTGCCACGTTAATTTTTTTGCGGTAGTAATTTGTAATATGAATTTGGTCACAAATATTGGTAACGGACTACTTTAATTCTTCGTTACTTCTTAAAAATATGTACATAATAAAGAAACTGGAGCAATATGAGCAGGCAATTCAGCACCAGAGAGATAAGCAACTTCAACAAAATAGGAAACATCCTGAAGAGGAGAATAACCAAAAAGAAAACACGATTTTTTGTATAACCGATCACTAGAACCACTAAAAAAAACGTGCAAGGCATATACAAATATGCGAAAGACAAAGATCAAGAAGACAACGCCGAGTAGGCTCTGCCTCTTTCCATCGACTTACATCGTGTTTTCCTTCCCGTAGGCAGGAGAAAGCTCTTCGTGTTTATTTTTTCTTTCTTACCATTTACTTTTCCAATTCCTTGAAGTACGTTTCACCCTTTCCGAACGTTCCGCCGTCTCCCGCCACCTGCCTAGACATCAAACGCGTTCAATTCCTAAGCTGTCAGTACGTCAAAGCTACAGGCACGAGACCCTAGATTTGAGATGTTGTGCTCACGCTTGAAAGACCCGTTTCTAAAAGGGAGCTTTCGTAGATCGGTTCCTGACCTCCGAATCTCCAAGCGAGTAGACGCTGCTACTGAGCATGCGCACCGCTAGCTTTGACCGCGAAATTCCAGGGATTATTTCCGGTCGCCGTAAACTAGCGGGATGGCGGGTGTGGTTGCAGCTTTCGCTGCCTTGTCAGCTTACAGGTAGAACGGAGTGTACCTACGTTCTTCCTCTTCATTACAATATTTTATTTTTTACGAGGACTACCATAATGCGGGCGTATGGAGAAAGGGAAAGTGAGTGTTGCAGAACATTTTGGAAAATCTAAAAATTGTTTCTATTGTTTTCTTGATAAGGGTACGGGAAAAGTAACGTAAAAGTAATTGATAACGTAACGAGTAAAGTAATCTGTTACTTTTCAACGAAAGTAATTTGTAACGGTATTTTTTGAGGCTCGGTAATTTGTAATTGTAATCCATTGCATTTTTTGAGTAACGGGCACAAGTCTGCTCTTGGCTCTGTTCAGATAAAATCATGCACGCGAGTCCGGACGTTATTTTTTTTTATTTTCTAATGTTATTTTTTAGCATGTCTAGGAAATGCAATCAAAAATATTTTGCAAAAAAACAAACATAATAGTTTAAATGATTAAAAAATCAGTGCGCCAGAACGGCATATTTGAATTTTGAAGTATTTGTTTATTTCATGTTTTGTGACACTTACACGCAACTACAACTATCAGAAATATCAAATATTTCGCACTTATAATAAATCATAGGAACTATTGAGTGATATATGTACAGCATTTTGGGGGGTCATATATTTCGCGTCAAAAATGCGCAAACATGCCTCTTTTATGAAGTGTCACTAGATTTCTGAGCCGTTATTTACACAAATTGAATCGCTACAACATTAAAATTTATGTCATATATTTTTATTAATACGTTCTGTCGAATGATATATGCAGCAAATCATTTTTTCATCTCAAAACGACTTTCCTGAAATTTATAGTGTAAGGTCTTCATCATACTCTTGGGTTTATTAATGAAAATTGTTGCATCATTTTGTTTCCTTTAAACTTACAGCGCTGCAAAGTGTACCTTACATGCCGGCATTTTCGCTCAATGCCACAGAGGCGATTATCTTTTGATTCCTAGTATTTCATTACTAGATATATATTGTGTGTTCTATTCGAGGATTAGGTTCAAGTTCAAGTATCCTACTAATTAAAACAATACCTCGCGTTACTCGTCCCTTTTATTAATTTAACCAATAATCCTGTTTTGCCCTTTAAAATAACAAGTTCTATAAGTTTTAGCTCAACTTTTGCCACAAAAGCGGGACGAAAACTTTGTAATCGCTACTACTACTTTTGCTCCAGATATAGTAGTAAGATAAAGTAACTACAGTGGTGAAAATTATGTGCGAATATTTATACTTATATCGATAAGTGGGAATATTTGAGCCAACAAGCTCGCTACACTGCTGTTCATGACGGTTGTATACGTCCGGCTGATCAAGGTGAACTATCGACTTCACTAGCACTTTCAGCAAGACGTCCGTTAAAATTACAAATATTTCGTAATTATTTATTTGACTAATGATAAACAACATGGCAATTAAATAAAGAAACAAACACAAATAGCAAGTAAAGATATCCGGCGCACTATAGTTGCCTGCGTTGGCAGGAGGGCGTCTTGAGGGGTCCGTCTTTTGTCCCTTTTCTAAACCAGACTGACGAATTCCGTGAAGCACTCACCTGGGTTGCAATAATTCCAACAAGTGCGAGAAAACCGATCAACCCCGAATGTGGGTACGAACAGGGAATGCACGAACGGGAGGATTTTGCCCGATCATCTTCGGAGAATTAACATCCAGATCTACCCACTACGAAAATTTCTTTACTATCTTCTTTTTGTGTTTACTAAGGCAGCGTAAGATATTCTACGGACGCTGTAAGTCGGCGCCATGGTTGAAGACATTTTGTCAAGATGCAACTACGCGGAACTGACAACCACTTCCTTTGTTTATGACCGCAGCGCGTGTGTTGCCTTACCTCACGATCACAGTACTCCGGGACCTCCAGAAATCATGACAGGAGAGAGAAAGGAGGAAAGATAATGCTTTATTAGCTTTCTTGTTTATGAAGCGGCGTACAGAGGAAGTCTAGCACGTGGCAATCAGTTCCTCTGAAAAGAAAAGTGCACCAGGAGAAAACAGGCGATAACCGCGTGTGCTCTGCGGTCGGGGTGTAGGACTTTTCGGTGTAGGACGTTTCGGTGCGAATTTTTCGGTGCCCGGACTTTTCGGTGCACGGACATTTCGGTGCACGGACTTTTCGGTGCACAGACTTTTTGGCGCACGGACGTTTCGGTGCACGGACTTTTCGGTGCACAGACTTCGGTGCATAGACAATCAAAATACGAGATATTTTGTTTCTCCAAAGTCTTGTGGACCGTTAAAAAAGTGACCTTACAAAAGACATTAAAAAAATTATCCCGAAGTAATCGATTAATTTCAATGCCACTTTTATTCCAAACTTTGAGTGGCAGAAATACACATAAACAAATGAGAAGTTCACCGTTTATTGATTTTTCGTGGTTGTTGTCTGGTCCTTTCCGTTTTGGTGAGTTTCAAAAGCAGTTGTCTTTGAAGCTTGCGACTGAGCAAAATGCCGTTTTCTACTCACTAATGGCGAATCTTTCGGGCAAGTTGACTGGGTCCCCCACAAGGACATGCAAAATCAGTTTTATATATGGTTTATATAGTGCCAGGAGTTTGAGTGAGTTTGGCTGAATGTTGCGTTTTACAGAATTTACTCTAGAGAACCATATTTGCAATATGGTTTCATAACTACTAGCAACGAAATGTTTGGTAGCAATGTCTGCTTTTCATTGAAAAGCTTGATCATTGCCTTGCTCTCAACTCAGCCATGATTTCAGGTTCGCACTTTTAATGATAATAAAAAAATATACGTTTTGGTGCTACTTTGCAGTTCTTAAAGTTCTCTGGCCACAACCAGGAAAAAAAACGCAGTGCGCCGAGAACGTTGTTTTAAAATTGAGAGTTGCTCTCATTGGAGAGGTTGCAAGCTGTTCGAAAAAATTGAAATCCAGTTACAGGTATAGAAATTCAATTGTAATCCAATAATCAATTCAAGCCGCATCATTTACACCAGAAAAGTCCGTACACTGAAATGTCCGTACACCCGAATTAGTCCGTGCACCGTAAAAGTTCAGTGCACCGAAAAAATTTCACACCGAGAACGTCCTAAAGCGAAATGTCCGGATCCATTCGGAGTTGACAATTTTGTTTTGCACCTCGTTTGAATTATTGCAACACGTACATGCGAGTGATTAGAGAAATTCCTCAGTCTAGTCTAAACAGGGGCAAAAAACGGACTCTCTAAATACACGCTCCTGCCTACGTGGGACTAAATGCGCTCAACGTACTTACTCATTTGCTTTTTACTTTTTAAACTTCACGTTTTATTTATAAAGCAATAATGTCATCAACATCTATAATCTGCTGACGTCTTGCTGAAAGTGCTAGTGAAGTCGCACGGTTACCTTGGTCAGCCGTAATGTACAACCGTCATGAATAGCGATGTAACGATGTTACGTATCTGTCCCACGTCATCACGAGTTTAGGTACAATTATTCGCGTATGGTTTGCACCATCTGCACGTTCAATTTTACGAGTTTGTTCGTAAAACAATTTTATAGTAGCGACTGCAAGTGTCTCGTCCCTGCTTGCTGAAAATAATCGAGGCAAAGAGGTAAAAGCTAATGTAATCTTCGTCGTTTTAAAGGGCATCAAACACGATTATTGGTTAAATTAATAAAAATGACGAGGCCACCACCGGGTATTGTTTTATAATTAGTATAATACTTGAACTTGAGGCCCAATAACCCGAATATATATATATATATATATATATATATATATATATATAGTAATAATAAAATTAACGAGGTAGGGGATGTGACGATAAACTGGCAGCTGAAAGTGACCCCCAATGGGCTTCAGCGCCATGTATGCACATTTTCGACCACACTGAACGTGATCCTATGGGTTTTACGCCCTGAATCTTAACAAAGTACAGCACAAAAAGGAATTTCTTATTTATGCTTACTTAGGTACTGACGAAATTAGTAATGATTCCTTTGTTTGCAAGTTTAAGTTTACGACAAAAACTCAGGCAGCTTTGCAATGCCTCCGCTTGAAGCTGTCAGCCGCGGTCAGTTTTAGCGGTGCTAGACAGATCTCCGAGGCTAACAGTATTGAAAAAATAGTTTATCTTGTTTTTTACAGCGATCAGCAATGCAAATCACGGCTCAGGTTTCCGTAAAAGCCTCAGGATTTCGTACGGTCACGTGTCTAGTGGTCAAAATTGTACAGCATGGCGGCAGCCAAGTGGGAGTCACTTTGCCTGGTGAACGGGATACCTGTTTATTGCTCTAATCCCCTCCACCTCGTTGCATAAAATATATGGTATCAAAAGATAATCTTGTCTGTTGCATTGGGCAAAATGCCGGCATAGAATCAGGTACATTTTACAGCGATGTAACTTCGAAGGAAACAACATTATGCAACATGTTTTTCATGAATAGACACATGAGTATGGTGCAGAACAATCACTATAAATTGCAAAAAAATCTAAGATGTTTTTTTTAATTTCCCCTTGAATTTTTGTTTTTACTTTGTAATTTAGAACAAGTTTGCAGCGGCATAAAATTTTAATCTCTGAGATAAAGCCATCATTTTTACAACATTCGAAATAACGTTGTAGTAACAACGTCTGACATACATTTTAACATTGTAGCTATTCAACTTTTGTAGATACAGGGTGATAAATCAAGTGACAAAACGTCAAAGGAGCCATGTTTGCGCATTTTTGACGCAAGATATATGACGCCCAAAATGTTGTACATATATCACTCAATAGTTTTTTATGATTTATATAATAAGTGCGAAGTATTTGGTATTTCTTATATTTGTAGTTTGCGTAGTAGGTGTCACGAAACATGGCATAAACGAAAACTTCAAAAATCAATAATGCCGTTCTGGAGCATTCAAAAAACATTTTCTCTTTAAATGATTATGTTCTTTGCAAAATATTTCATTTTTTATTACGTTTCCTACACATGCTGAGGAGTAGAATATAAAAGTATTAACAAGTACAAAAAATACGTCCGGACTCGCGTGCATGACATTATCTGAAGAGAGCCTCTTGCGTTCACTCGTACACTCGTACTTGTCGCCGTAACCCCTACGACCAACCGCTAGGATCGTCAAGAAGTTTTACAGCTGGACCATCCCAATTCCTGTGATGACATATGTTACCACTTCGAGAACACTTTCAAGTAATGGCCGGCATATATGTTTGCGAGCATGGCGTCCCGACTGCCTCCATCCGTGACAGAATTGCCACGGGTGGGATGCATGCGTTGCTTATCGAGCGGGAAGATAGCGGTGACCGGATACCCCCATTACAATCGTCTATCTGGGTAAAAAATAAGGAAAGGAGGACGCGTTCGAACGCGTTCGAACCGTGGGTAGAGCTAGCGTTGTGTTAACTAATCTTTCCAACCAGAGCTCGGTGCCCTGACTCCCCGCACGATCTTGTCTCGTCACTCCACCCTCAATTTCTACCTCCATGGGACGATGAACACACTAATCGGAGACACGTCCCTGCCACCGTAATTTTAATTACAGCAAAAAAAAAAAATTCAACTGTGTCTTTGAAGCGTGCGCATATCTAGCTTGCCGGAAGTTTGTTTGTCGAAGTACGGTCACTTCACTTGAGTTCAGTTCAAAGCAGCGCGTTTTCTCGCCCTTGTGGCGCATATGCAAGACGAAGCAGCTCGCTTCGCCGGACCGAATCCACCACTTTTGAAATCATGGTTCCAGTGGTTCCGGTATAAAAACACCTATTCCTGTTTTGTGGATTCGCGAGTGCCCACGGCGGGCGTTCAAGCGAGAGCTTCGTGCCAACGCTCCTGTTGTGCACGCGCGTTCTCCGCCCAAACACCTCGAAGCGGCGATTTTCCGAGAAAGATGGGCTCTCTTCAAAAAACCCCGTCTCCGAAGCACCAGCGAACGAGGATGTCGAGCTCTGTCCATAATTAAAGGCGGGCAGCGTTATCGCCCGCCGGCGGGACTGTCGAGTCTATTAGGGACGGATTACGGGCCAGGGTCTCTTCGTGTAAGCCCCTGGGGGATGCGTGACCGGGCCACGGCGGTGGGCGCACTCAAAGCCTCAATTACGTTCCCTGTCAGATCGGGGAGCAATCTCAAAGTGCCGTCTCGCGAGCCGCAGCTGCTGTCTCTAATGAATGAAGCACTCAAATGCGCCTAATTCCTGGGTCTCCATTTTCCTCCTCCGTTCGTATACACCGGTGGGTGAAGGATGGAACTCAATCTTATCACATCTATGTCGATGATACTCGTCTGCCCGAAACTGGTGAAGGTGGGGGCACATCTGCGTTGGGACGCACTGACCGTTGCCCGCCATTCGACACGTATATTTAGTCGCAACTTTCAGCGATGGTGGTACACCGCGATGTAGGAATTCCGCTCCATGTAGCTCCCGAATGAACGGCTTCACAATAAAGGTACTTGCCTACACCTTCCTGACGTGCGTAAGGCTCACATACTGCTCGCATATAGCAAAACTAGAATAACTAACGCGTCGCCATTTCCAGCCTCGTACTGCTGTTCTAGGGCGATCATCCAGATGACAGCCATATTGATTAAGGCGCCAGTGGTCGTGCAAGTTGCGAATACACCTTTCTATCACATATCAGGAAGGAAGAAATGCCGAGTATGGACTGTCACTCGTTCTTGGACACCGGCAGGGCGAAAGTTCAAACGGACCGTCTCACGACGCCGCCGTGGGGTGGGGGAGGCGATAGTTCTCCCCATAGTCTGGGTACCCCGAACACTCTGTCGGAAGCGACCCCGGCGGAGCGTGATTTGTCGCTTTTACAAGTGCCACGCCTGCCGTCGGCAAAAGCAACAGACGCAGCCGACCCTTCTCCAGGTGGGACACCCGAGACCGGAAGCCATGGACAACTACGCCGAAGCTAGAACCCACCTTTGCCGACGTTTGTTTGTGCTGTGTGTGCGTGTTTGACTCCGGCAAGTCGATCGTTCTGGGACGAGGAATGCGACCTCCGCGGCAGCACGACGCCTGGGGGTGCTGCGGCGCCTCGGGCTGGTGCGCCCTCGGTGCCGTGTGCAACGTGCAGCTGCGAACTGGATGACCAGGAGAGAGTGTGGTCAAATACTTTACTAGGGGAAGTATTTGGTGTGGTGGACGGACCTGCAGCGTGAGGGACGAACGGGGGGGGACAGCACCAAGGGAAGGGAGGACAGCCATAATTCCCAAGGGTTGTTTTGAACCGGGGAAACGAGGAGAAACGGACTCGGGAGCCGGACTCGTTTTTGGTTGTACTCATGATACCCAAGACTTCTGATTAAACCAACCTACTAAAGAACACGTCGTCATGTCGCTAACAGAGATTAGAGTCGGGAGCTACCATCAGGCCATCTGTGATCGGAGCACCCGGCGGGAGGAACCTATCTTGGACGTATACGCGGGGCCCCAGACATTTTGCAGAAGAGAGCTGCTGCCCACGCTCGAAACGTGCTCCACAACCTCCTGTGGGGTTGGCGCTCCCTAATGGAGAACCCTGTGCACGCCTATGATGATCACGATTCTTGCTTCGGGATTCGTTCTTCGCTCTTCTTATTGGCTCATGCCACAACCTAACTTTCTGCGGAACGATAACGAGGTGCTCGGTAGTGGCCTTGCCCTGCATTTCCTAAATTGCCGATAACTATAATATCCCCCCTAAAAAAAATTAAGAAACAGAAACGAGCAGCTTGGTTTGGTCGAAGAGGACGAGGGGTATATCGAACCCTCTCGAATGCTAAAACTTTTTTTTGCGGCTTATACTTTTTTTAGGTGGTATATCCGGCTGTTTTGGGCCATCTGAGGGAACAAAAAATCAATGTTGAAGATGTCACGTTTAAAATAAATTGGATCAGTCGTTAGCGTGAGTTTACCGTGCCAGTGTAAAATATGACACTGTTACACGCGGTATAACGAAACTTTAGTTCAGCACGACTGCTAGCCGGGGGTCTAACATGTATCACTGAGTAGTGCTACACTTTTTCATTATGGGCCGGAGTGGGGATTGAACCCAGGATTTCTGGGTTCCACAACGCTAGCTTTTTCTGTATGTGCTACTGTGCATCAACACTAGTTAACACACTCGCCTCAAGTCTCAAGACGATTTTGAGCTCGTTGCAACAACTGAGTTCTTCGGGGAGGCTGGAAACAACACGCCTCATCATGGCGGTGGCGGTAAGTTTTATATTTCCAGACAGAGGAGTGAACGCAAACGATTCTTCACCGTGTTCTCTCGCTTTCTATTTTAGCATCTCCCGAAAAACGTATTTGATATGAAAAATCAGAATGACCCGCTTGAGCAATTGGAAGTTCTTCCGGGTGATCAACTTATTGGTGGGACTGGGCCGAGTCAATCGCTAAGCAAATCATTTTGCTAAAGTATGATATGTGATATTCGATCATTAAAATTTCACGATATGAAATTTCGACCCTTAGGTCATATCTTAGATAATATGCACTTAAAGATGCTTTCGCCATTTTAAATAGATGAAAAATCTTTTTTTGTGTGTGTGTTTGACCAAATATATTCCATATCACAAACGTGACTCAGCCACATAATTATGTTGTTGTTGTTGCTTTGTAAAAGCCTACAAGAAGAACAGTTTTTATTTAGTTTACTAGTATATGCATGTAACAAACGAAGTAAGTGCAGCACAATTTTCTTGACACTAACGTTTTCTTTGCATCTGCTTATTTCAGAAGTTGAAAAGGCGATAGTCGCGAGGATATAAACCCATATACTTCGCCCTTACAGTTAAGAAAATGCGTTTGAGCGATCATACAAACAGGACTGTCAATTGAGTCAGACTTGACCACGGATGATGTCAACTTGTTAGAATATCCCAAGCTGATAATACGGCTGTTTTTTGGAGGCACCCTTAAAGTGTCCGTCTTGAAAGTCAAACCAGATGTCCTCACCTGTTGTGAAATAAATATTCAATTGGAGTAGCTTTTTTTTTTTGTACCGAGCACATCTGACACTTAAACTTTTATCAGACAAAAACGCAAATCGGGCGACATCATAACCGCGAAAAATCAACAGCGAGGACGATGTATTTTGTTACGGGAACAGTTTGCACGTTAAGCATTCTCAAGATTGACCATTGCTATTCAAGCAAGCATGACGAGATATATGCGCCAAGTTAGTTTTTCTTTCGATTAACATAATCACATCACTTATTTTGCGATGTTGATTATGAGGTGAGAGAACTCCAACGCAATGAAAGGCGGGTGGAAAGACACGAGGGTCGGATTTTGGTCTTCGTGAGAGCGATAGTGGGATTTATGCTGGCTCTACAGAGCGAGCTAAGATACTTTTAGCATGCAATTAATCTACTCGCGCTTTCGGAGAACGGAAGGTTTTATGCTAAGAAGTGTCATTCGTCGAGAAAAAATAATAATAAAAAAACACCTTCGCGTGATCTGCTAGCGGAAACGAGAAAAAGTGGATCGTCTGCAATGAGAGCGAAATCATTGAAACCAAAACAGATTAAACTTTTATACCATTAAAAGACACTAAAAAAATTAAATAAGTATTTAAAAATATATTTAAAAAATTTTCCGCGCCAAAACAAATAGCGCGGTATGTACCCTGTCAGACTAAATATTGCAAGAACAGAAAACGCAGAAAGCGCTACGTGTTTATTTTGCTGGTTTTCCTTTGTCCTTTCGGTAGCAATACGCTATCTTGAACGGTACAAGATCTTGTACCGTTCAAGTTAGCGTATTGCTACCGAAAGGACAAAGGAAAACCAGCAAAATAAACACGTAGCGCTTTCTGCGTTTCTGTTCTTGCAATATTTAGTCTGACAGGGTACATACCGCGCTATTTGTTTTGGCGCGGAAAATTTTTTAAATATATTTTTAAATACTTATTTAATTTTTTTAGTGTCTTTTAATGGTATAAAAGTTTAATCTGTTTTGGTTTCAATGATTTCGCTCTCATTGCAGACGATCCACTTTTTCTCGTTTCCGCTAGCAGATCACGCGAAGGTGTTTTTTTATTATTATTTTTCTCGACGAATGACACTTCTTAGCATAAAACCTTCCGTTCTCCGAAAGCGCAGTAGATTAATTGCATGCTAAAAGTATCTTAGCTCGCTCTGTGAGAGCCAGCATAAATCCCACTATCGCTCTCACGAAGACCAAAATCCGACCCTGGTGTCTTTCCACCCGCCTTTCATTGCGTTGGAGTTCTCTCACCTCATAATCAACATCGCAAAATAAGTGATGTGATTATGTTAATCGGAAGAAAAACTAACTTGGCGCATATATCTCGTCATGCTTGCTTGAATAGCAATGGTCAATCTTGAGAATACTTAACGTGCAAACTGTTCCCGTAACAAAATACATCGTCCTCGCTGTTGATTTTTCGCGTTTATGATGTCGCCCGATTTGCGTTTTTGTCTGATAAAAGTTTAAGTGTCAGATGTGCTCGGTACAAAAAAAAAAAAAGCTACTCCAATTGAATATTTATTTCACAACAGGTGAGGACATCTGGTTTGACTTTCAAGACGAACACTTTAAGGGTGCCTCCAAAAGCAGCCGTATTATCAGCTTGGGATATTCTAACAAGTTGCCACATCATCCGTGGTCAAGTCTGACTCAATTGACAGTCCTGTTTGTATGATCGCTCAAACGCATTTTCTTAACTGTAAGGGCGAAGTATATGGGTTTATATCCTCGCGACTATCACTTTTCAACTTCTGAAATAAGCAGATGCAAAGAAAACGTTAGTGTCAAGAAAATTGTGCTGCACTTACTTCGTTTGTTACATGCATATACTAGTAAACTAAATAAAAACTGTTCTTCTTGTAGGCTTTTACAAAGCAACAACAACATAATTATGTGGCTGAGTCACGTTTGTGATATGGAATATATTTGGTCAAACACACACACAAAAAAAGATTTTTCATCTATTTAAAATGGCGAAAGCATCTTTAAGTGCATATTATTTAAGATATGACCTAAGGGTCGAAATTTCATATCGTGAAATTTTAATGATCGAATATCACATATCATACTTTAGCAAAATGATTTGCTTAGCGATTGACTCGGCCCAGTCCCACCAATAAGTTGATCACCCGGAAGAACTTCCAATTGCTCAAGCGGGTCATTCTGATTTTTCATATCAAATACGTTTTTCGGGAGATGCTAAAATAGAAAGCGAGGAGAACACGGTGAAGAATCGTTTGCGTTCACTCCTCTGTCTGGAAATATAAAACTTACCGCCACCGCCATGATGAGGCGTGTTGTTTCCAGCCTCCCCCGAAGAACTCAGTTGTGCAACGAGCTCAAAATCGTCTTGAGACTTGAGGCGAGTGTGTTAACTAGTGTTGATGCACAGTAGCACATATAGAAAAGCTAGCGTTGTGGAACCCAGAAATCCTGGGTTCAATCCCCCTCCGGCCCATAATGAAAAGTGTAGCACTACTCAGTGATACATGTTAGACCCCCGGCTAGCAGTCGTGCTGAACTAAAGTTTCGTTATACCGCGTGTAACAGTGTCATATTTTACACTGGCACGGTAAACTCACGCTAACGACTTGATCCAATTTATTTTAAACGTGACATCTTCAACATCGATTTTTTTGTTCCCTCAGATGGCCCAAAACAGCCGGATATACCACCTAAAAAAGTATAAGCCGCAAAAAAAAAGTTTTAGCATTCGAGAGGGTTCGATATACCCCTCGTCCTCTTCGACCAAACCAAGCTGCTCGTTTCTGTTTCTTAATTTTTTTAGGGGGGATATTATAGTTATCGGCAATTTAGGAAATGCAGGGCAAGGCCACTACCGAGCACCTCGTTATCGTTCCGCAGAAAGTTAGGTTGTGGCATGAGCCAATAAGAAGAGCGAAGAACGAATCCCGAAGCAAGAATCGTGATCATCATAGGCGTGCACAGGGTTCTCCATTAGGGAGCGCCAACCCCACAGGAGGTTGTGGAGCACGTTTCGAGCGTGGGCAGCAGCTCTCTTCTGCAAAATGTCTGGGGCCCTGCGTATACGTCCAAGATAGGTTCCTCCCGCCGGGTGCTCCGATCACAGATGGCCTGATGGTAGCTCCCGACTCTAATCTCTGTTAGCGACATGACGACGTGTTCTTTAGTAGGTTGGTTTAATCAGAAGTCTTGGGTATCATGAGTACAACCAAAAACGAGTCCGGCTCCCGAGTCCGTTTCTCCTCGTCTCCCCGGTTCAAAACAACCCTTGGGAATTATGGCTGTCCTCCCTTCCCTTGGTGCTGTCCCCCCCCGTTCGTCCCTCACGCTGCAGGTCCGTCCACCACACCAAATACTTCCCCTAGTAAAGTATTTGACCACACTCTCTCCTGGTCATCCAGTTCGCAGCTGCACGTTGCACACGGCACCGAGGGCGCACCAGCCCGAGGCGCCGCAGCACCCCCAGGCGTCGTGCTGCCGCGGAGGTCGCATTCCTCGTCCCAGAACGATCGACTTGCCGGAGTCAAACACGCACACACAACACAAACAAACGTCGGCAAAGGTGGGTTCTAGCTTCGGCGTAGTTGTCCATGGCTTCCGGTCTCGGGTGTCCCACCTGGAGAAGGGTCGGCCGCGTCAGTTGCTTTTGCCGACGGCAGCGTGGCACTGTAAAAGCGACAAATCACGCTCCGCCGGGGTCCTTCCCGACAGAGTGTTCGGGGTACCCAGACTATGGGGAGAACTATCGCCTCCCCCACCCCACGGCGGCGTCGTGAGACGGTCCGTTTGAACTTTCGCCCTGCCGGTGTCCAAGAACGAGTGACAGTCCATACTCGGCATTTCTTCCTTCCTGATATGTGATAGAAAGGTGTATTCGCAACTTGCACGACCACTGGCGCCTTAATCAATATGGCTGTCATCTGGATGATCGCCCTAGAACAGCAGTACGAGGCTGGAAATGGCGACGCGTTAGTTATTCTAGTTTTGCTATATGCGAGCAGTATGTGAGCCTTACGCACGTCAGGAAGGTGTAGGCAAGTACCTTTATTGTGAAGCCGTTCATTCGGGAGCTACATGGAGCGGAATTCTACATCGCGGTGTACCACCATCGCTGAAAGTTGCGACTAAATGTACGTGTCGAATGGCGGGCAACGGTCAGTGCGTCCCAACGCAGATGTGCCCCCACCTTCACCAGTTTCGGGCAGACGAGTATCATCGACATAGATGTGATAAGATTGAGTTCCATCCTTCACCCACCGGTGTATACGAACGGAGGAGGAAAATGGAGACCCAGGAATTAGGCGCATTTGAGTGCTTCATTCATTAGAGACAGCAGCTGCGGCTCGCGAGACGGCACTTTGAGATTGCTCCCCGATCTGACAGGGAACGTAATTGAGGCTTTGAGTGCGCCCCACCGCCGTGGCCCGGTCACGCATCCCCCAGGGGCTTACACGAAGAGACCCCGGCCCGTAATCCGTCCCTAATAGACTCGACAGTCCCGCCGGCGGGCGATAACGCTGCCCGCCTTTAATTATGGACAGAGCTCGACATCCTCGTTCGCTGGTGCTTCGGAGACGGGGTTTTTGAAGAGAGCCCATCTTTCTCGGAAAATCGCCGCTTCGAGGTGTTTGGGCGGAGAACGCGCGTGCACAACAGGAGCGTTGGCACGAAGCTCTCGCTTGAACGCCTGCCGTGGGCACTCGCGAATCCACAAAACAGGAATAGGTGTTTTTATACCGGAACCACTGGAACCATGATTTCAAAAGTGGTGGATTCGGTCCGGCGAAACGAGCTGCTTCGTCTTGCATATGCGCCACAAGGGCGAGAAAACGCGCTGCTTTGAACTGAACTCAAGTGAAGTGACCGTACTTCGACAAACAAACTTCCGGCAAGCTAGATATGCGCACGCTTCAAAGACACAGTTGAATTTTTTTTTGCTGTAATTAAAATTACGGTGGCAGGGACGTGTCTCCGACTAGTGTGTTCATCGTCCCATGGAGGTAGAAATTGAGGGTGAGGACGAGACAAGATCGTGCGGGGAGTCAGGACACCGAGCTCTGGTTGGAAAGATTAGTTAACACAACGCTAGCTCTACCCACGGTTCGAACGCGTTCGAACGCGTCCTCCTTTCCCTTATTTTTTACCCAGATAGACGATTGTAATGGGGTATCCGGTCGCCGCTATCTTCCCGCTCGCATGAGCAACGCGTGCATCCCACCCGTGGCATTTCTGTCACGGATGGGGCAGTCGGGACGCCATGCTCGCAAACATATATGCCGGCCATTACTTGAAAGTGTTCCCGAAGTGGTAACATATGTCATCACAGGAACTGGGATGTCCAGCTGTAAAACTTCGACGATCCTAGCGGTTGGTCGTAGGGGTTACGGCGACAAGTACGAGTGTACGAGTGAACGCAAGAGGCTCTCTTCAGATAAAGTCATGCACGTGAGTCCAGACGTATCTTTTGTTCTTGTTAATACTTTTATATTCTACCCTCAGCATGTGTAGGAAACGTAATAAAAAATGAAATATTTTGCAAAGAACATAATCATTTAAAGAGAAAATGTTTTTTGAATGCTCCAGAATGGCATTATTGATTTTTGAAGTTTTCGTTTATGCCATTTTCGTGACACCTACATACGCAAACTACAAATATAAGAAATACCAAATACTTCGCACTTATTATATAAATCATAAAAAAACTATTGAGTGATATATGTACAACATTTTGGGCGTCATATATCTTGCGTCAAAAATGCGCAAACATGGCTCCTTTGACGTTTTGTCACTTGATTTATCACCCTGTATCTACAAAAAGTTGAATAGCTACAATCGTAAAATGTATGTCAGACGTTGTTACTACAACGTTATTTCGAATGTTGTAAAAATAATGGCTTTATCTCAGAGATTAAAATTTTATGCCGCTGCAAACTTGTTCTAAATTACAAAAGTAAAAAAATTCAAGGGGAAATTAAAAAAAACATCTTAGATTTTTTTTGCAATTTATAGTGATTGTTCTGCACCATACTCATGTGTCTATTCATGAAAAACATGTTGCATAATGTTGTTTCCTTCGAAGTTACATCGCTGTAAAATGTACCTGATTCTATGCCGGCATTTTGCCCAATGCAACAGACAAGATTATCTTTTTGATACCATATATTTTATGCAACGAGGTAGAGGGGATTAGAGCAATAAACAGGTATCCCGTTCACCAGGCAAAGTGACCCCCACTTGGCTGCCGCCATGCTGTACAATTTTGACCACTAGACACGTGACCGTACGAAATTCTGAGGCTTTTACGGAAAACTGAGCCGTGATTTGTATTGCGATCGCTGTAAAAAACAAGATAAACTATTTTTTCAATACTGTTAGCCTCGGAGAGCTGTGTCTAGCACCGATAAAACCGACCGCGGCTGACAGCTTCAAGCGGAGGCATTGCAAAGCTGCCCGAGTTTTTGTCGTAAACTTAAACTTGAAACGAAGGAATCATTACTAATTTCGTCAGTACCTAAGTAAACATAAATAAGAAATTCCTTGTGCGCGGTACTTTGTTAAAATCAGGCGTAAAACTATAGGGTCACGTGTCATGTGGTCAAAAATGTGCAACATGGCGCTAGCCCATTGGGGAGTCACTTTCAGCTGCCAGTTTATCGTCTAAGATCCCCTACCTCGTTAATTTTATTATTACTATATATATATATATATATATATATATATATATATATATTCGGGTTATTGGGCCTCAAGTTCAAGTATTATACTAATTATAAAACAATACCCGGTGGTGGCCTCGTCATTTTTATTAATTTAACCAATAATCGTGTTTTGCCCTTTAAAACGACAAGTTATATTAGCTTTACCTCTTTACCTCAATTATTTCAGCAAAGCGGGACGAACACTTGCAATCGCTACTATAAAATTGTTTTACAAACTCAGTAAAAATTAACGTACAGTGGTGCAAATTATACGCGAATAATTGTACCTAAATTCGTGATGAAGTGGGATGTCAGATACCAACTCGTTACATCGCTATTCATGACGGTTGTACGTTACGGCTGACCAAGGTAACCGTGCGACTTCAAGCACTTTCAGCAAGATCTTGAGATTATAGATGTTGAGACATTCTTGATAAATAATAAACGATGAAAAGTAAAAAGAAAATGTAAATATATTGAGCGCATTATTTCCCACGTAGGCAGGAGCGTGTATTTAGAAGTCCGTTTTTTGCCCTATTTAAACTAGACTGAGGAATTTCTCTAATCACTCACATGTACGTATTGCAATAATTCAAACGAGTGCAAAACAAAATTGTCAACTCCGAGGTCCGGACATTTCGCTTTAGGACGTTTCGGTGATGGATCTTTTCAGTGCACGAACTTTTCGGTGCACGGACTTTTCGGTGTACGGACATTTCAGTGTACGGACTTTTCTGGTGTAAATATGCGGCTTGAATTGATTATTGAATTACAATTGAATTTCTATACCTGTAATTGGATTTCAATTTTTTCGAACAGCTTGCAACCTCTCCAATGAGAGCAACTCTCAATTTTAAAACAACGTTCTCGGCGCACTGCGTTTGTTTTTGGTTGTGAACAGAAAACTTTAAGAACTACAAAAGTAACACCAAAACGTATATTTTTTTTTATTATCATTAAAAGTGCGAACATGAAACCATGGCTGAGTTGAGAGCAAGGTAATGATCAAGCTTTTTCAATGAAAAAGCAGACATTGCTTACCAAACATTTGGTGCTAGTAGTTATGAAACCATATTGCAAATATGGTTCTCTAGAGTAAATTCTGCAAAACGCAACAACCAGCCGAACTCACACAAACTCCTGGCACTATATAAACCATATATAAAACTGATTTTGCATGTCCTTGTGGGGGACCCGGTCAACTTGCCCGAAAGATTCGCCATTAGTGAGTAGAAAACGGCATTTTGCTCAGTCGCAAGCTTCAAAGACAACTGCTTTTGAAACTCACCAAAACGGAAAGGACCAGACAACAACCACGAAAAATCAATAAACGGTGAACTTCTCATTTGTTTATGTGTATTTCTGCCACTCAAAGTTTGGAATAAAAGTGGCATTGAAATTAATCGATTACTTCGGGATAATTTTTTTTAATGTCTTTTGTAAGGTCACTTTTTTAACGGTCCACAAGACTTTGGAAAAAACAAAATATCTCGTATTTTGATTGTCTATGCACCGAAATGTCTGTGCACCGAAAAGTCCGTGCACCGAAACGATCCCGTGCGCCGAAAAGTCCGTGCACCGAAAAGTCCGTGCACCGAAAAGTCCGGGCACCGAAAAGTTCGCACCGAAACGTCCTACACCGAAAAGTCCTACACCCCGACCGCAGAGCACACGCGGTTATCGCCTGTTTTCTCCTGGTGCACTTTTCTTTTCAGAGGAACTGATTGCCACGTGCTAGACTTCCTCTGTACGCCGCTTCATAAACAAGCAAGCTAATAAAGCATTATCTTTCCTCCTTTCTCTCTCCTGTCATGATTTCTGGAGGTCCCGGAGTACTGTGATCGTGAGGTAAGGCAACACGCGCGCTGCGGTCATAAACAAAGGAAGTGGTTGTCAGTTCGTATTGCATCTTGACAAAATGTTTCAATCAGCGCCGACTTACAGCGTCCGTAGAATATTTGCGCTGTGCCTAAGTAAACACAAAAGAAGATAGTAAAGAAATTTTCGTAGCGGGTAGATCTGGATGTTAATTCTCCGAAGATGATCGGGCAAAATCCTCCCGTTCGTGCATTCCTATTCGTACCCACATTCGGGGTTGATCGGTTTTCTCGCACTTGTTGGAATTATTGCAACCCAGGTGAGTGCTTCACGGAATTCGTGGGTCTGGTTTGAAAAGGGACAAGACAGACCCCTCAAGACACCCTCCTGCCAACGCAGGCAACTATAGTGCGCCGGATATCTTTACTTGCTATTTGTGTTTGTTTCTTTATTTAATTGCCATGTTGTTCATCATTATCAAATAAATAATTACAAATATTTGTAATTTTAACGGACGTCTTGCTGAGGTGCTGGTGAAGTCGATGTTCACCCAGTCAGCCGGACGTATACAACCGTCATGAACAGCAGTGTAGCGAGCTTGTTGGCTCAAATATTCCCACTTCATCGCAAATATAAGTATAAATATTCGCACATAATTTTCACCACTGTAGATTACTTTTCTTACTACTTATTTGGAAAAAAAAGTAGTAGTAGCGATTACAAGTTTTCGTCCCGCTTTAGTGGCAAAAGTTGAGCTAAAACTTATAGAACTTGTTATTTTAAAGGGCAAAACAGGATTATTGGTTAAATTAATAAAAGGGACGAGTAACGCGGGTATTGTTTTAATTAGTAGGATACTTGAACTTGAACCCAATCCTCGAATAGAACACACAATATATATCTAGTAATGAAATACTAGGAATCAAAAGATAATCGCGTCTGTGGCATTGAGCGAAAATGCCGGCATGTAAGGTACACTTTGCAGCGCTGTAAGTTTAAAGGAAACAAAATGATGCAACAATTTTCATTAATAAACCCAAGAGTATGATGAAGACCTTGCACTATAAATTTCAGGAAAGTCGTTTTGAGATGAAAAAAATGATTTACTGCATATATCATTCGACAGAACGTATTAATAAAAATATATGACATAAATTTTAATGTTGTAGCGATTCAATTTGTGTAAATAACGGCTCAGAAATCTAGTGACACTTCATAAAAGAGGCATGTTTGCGCATTTTTGACGCGAAATATATGACCCCCCAAAATGCTGTACATATATCACTCAATAGTTCCTATGATTTATTATAAGTGCGAAATATTTGATATTTCTGATAGTTGTAGTTGCGTGTAAGTGTCACAAAACATGAAATAAACAAATACTTCAAAATTCAAATATGCCGTTCTGGCGCACTGATTTTTTAATCATTTAAATAGTTGTTGTTTTTTTGGAAATATTTTTGATTGCATTTCCTAGACATGCTGAAAAATAACATTAGAAAATTAAAAAAAAATAACGTCCGGACTCGCGTGCATGATTTTATCTGAACAGAGCCAAGAGCAGACTTGTGCCCGTTACTCAAAAAATGCAATGGATTACAATTACAAATTACCGAGCCTCAAAATACCGTTACAAATTACTTTCGTTGAAAAGTAACAGATTACTTTACTCGTTACGTTATCAATTACTTTTACGTTACTTTTCCCGTACCCTTATCAAGAAAACAATAGAAACTATTTTTAGATTTTCCAAAATGTTCTGCAACACCACTTTCCCTTTCTCATACGCCCGCATTATGGTAGTCCTCGTAAAAATAAAATATTGTAATGAAGAGGAAGAGCGTAGGTACACTCCGTTCTACCTGTACGCTGACAAGGCAGCGAAAGCGGCAACCACACCCGCCATCCAGCTAGTTACGGCGACCGGAATAATCCCTGGAATTTCGCGGTCAAAGCTGGCCGTGCGCATGCTCAGTAGCAGCGTCTACCTCCACTTGGAGATTCGGAGGTCAGGAACCGATCTACGAAAGTTCCCTTCGAAACGGGTCTTTCAAGCGTGAGCACTAACATCTCAAATCTAGGGTCTCGTGCCTGTAGCTTTGACGTACTGACAGCTTAGGAATGAACGCATTTGATATCTAGGCAGGTGGCGGGAGACGGCGGAACGTTCGGCAGAGGGCTGAAACGTTTATCTCAAGGAAATTGGAAAGTGAAATGGTATTAGAAAGAAAAAAATAAACACGAAGAGCTTTCTCCTGCTTACGGGAAGGAAAACACGATGTAAGTCGATGGAAAGAGGCAGAGCCTACTCGGCGTTGCCTTCTTGATCTTTGTCTTTCGCATATTTGTATATGCCTTGCACGTTTTTTTTAGTGGTTCTAGTGATCGGTTATACAAAAAATCGTGTTTTCTTTTTGGTTATTCTCCTCTTCAGGATGTTTCCTATTTTGTTGAAGTTCTTATCTCTCTGGTGCTGAATCGCCTGCTCATATTGCTCCAGTTTCTTTATTATGTGTATATTTTTAAGAAGTAACGAAGAATTAAAGTAGTCCGTTACCAATATTTGTGACCAAATCATATTACAAATTACTACCGCAAAAAAATTAACGTGGCAATTACAAAATTACTTGAAAAAGTAACAGATTACGAGTAATCCATGACTTGTAACGGATTACTTGCCAAGTCTGTGCAAGAGTCGCTTTTACCGCAGCGTCCTAACCAGGGTGTAAGATAGACAGGTGGGGAAACGAGAGCCAAATGAGCGACCGGATTGTGTCCCCCCCCCCCCCGGTTTTCTCTTTTTCTGTGGCGCCATCTATGTGGAGCACCGGGAACTCTCACCCCGGTGGGCGACCGGTGGCGACCGGCTAAACTGACGGAGATTTTTTCTTCTTCGCCGCAGCGCCATCTGTCGCAAATCGGGGGTACCCGCAAGCAGACGAGTACACAATCCGGTCACGGCGCTGCGGTAGGCCTCTGTGGGCCGTTTCTCCACCTGTCTATCTTACATCCTGGTCCCAACCAACCAGGTCCCAGCTCCTGGCGTGTGAAGCTTGGACTGTGAAGCTGGAGAACGACAAGCAGCGGAACAAGTGTCTGCCGCACCATGACACCAAGGTTCAAGCGTGTTCCATTCGCCGGGAGAGACTGAACAAATAGGTGGCCAGACGCGTCGCGGAGCAACTTATTTTTTCTTCATCGGGCCTGCTCGCTTGTTTACTGGGTGGACAGTGAAAATGCGCTCGTTTGCGGGAATTATACTCGTTGCTTCTCATTATAACACATATTACCATACGGAGAAAGCGATGGATGGATGGATAGGTGGATGCTAACGGCTATAGCCTTTATAAGGGCGGTAGCTTGCGCCACCTAGCCAAGAAATTAAAAACCAGAAGTATGATTTCTTTACTTCTCCAAAGTTGAAGCCTGGGCGAGTTGGTATGACATACTTAAAAATTAAAACAGCGCAAGAAAAAAACAACAAAAACAACGGACAGGCTAGAGGAGGACACCCTGTCCGTTGTTTTTTGCGCTGTTTTAACCTTTTAAGTATTACTTCTCCAATTTGCTTCCCCTCTGCAGTTTCGTAACTCTAACCAGTCGGTATGGGATATCACCAGGATGACCATTGGGGGATCGGGCAAGCATAACTAAAAACATCCCCCCCCCCCCTGCCTCTTCTCCCCGGCAAGGGACGAGGGGGTCGCCAATGTTTCTCTTGTCTAACCTAGTCGGAGTTACGGGCCCGCCTGTCCCCAGCTGTGTCAGGTAGTTTTACCCTATGCACGCAACTCAAGGCACCGTTTGAAAGCTATTGCCACCCGGTACAAACACAAACGTTGTGTTTTCCTGCAGAGTGCGTTTAAAGCAGCTCTGTAAAGGGGTGAACAAGGACGAGAAGCCGCAGCAATGCGATGTAAAGCACACAAGCAAAATTGTCCCATCGAAGAGAAGAACGTTTATTTTATTCCATTGGGTTGTGGGGATCAATATATTAGGCAAACAAAAAGATGCGTAAACCACCGACTTCAGGAACATTATTCGGAATTTTCGCGGGTATCAGCTGACTTCGTATCACCCTATCGTTGTTCACTGCCATTCGTGCAGTGGTGGCAATCCATGTTTTGAGCGAACCAGCGTTGTAGAAGGGCACCATTGCTGCAAGTTCAGCAGAGAGATAATAGAATCATTCACCATGAACAAAGCCGACAACGATGTTTCTGCTCCGTATCTCGTTTAAACTCAAGATAACGTTGCGTTCTTATAAAGATAGGCGTTTAGTCTTAATTTTAGGAAGTAATGTAGCTTTTACCTTCAAGCCATCCTTTCTTTTAATCTTCTAATCTTTTTAAAATTTCAAGATTTATTTTTTTTACTGTGGGGTGTGATTCCGGAACAAATCGCAGTGGCTTTATTTTAATGTTGTTAGTTGAAAGAAAGAGTACGTCGTTCCCCGTTCCACCCGGGTCTTATTTTTCTGGTGTTCCTCGTCATAAACGTATTTTAGAACAATGTTCAGGACAGATGTTCCTAGATGTCTCTCAAGTTTACTGATTGGAATCGCAGCCCGTTTAGGATTGACAGCGTTTTGGGCCCGGGCACGCAAGACAATCATAAACAAACAGCTATATTTCACCGTGCAGTGTTAATGTTCATCAGAAATTTTAACTGGGATACATTCGTCGTGTTTTAATGTTGTTTTTTGCGTATCAAAATATTTTTTATCCCCGACCATACCAATCAATTTTGTGTGCTCGTCTGCGTTGAAAACCAAAAAAAAAATAAAAATAAAAGACAGCCTAAATGGACCTGTAAAAAAGATATGAATCAAATGCACCAAATAAAATTATACAAGGAGCCATGGAAACGTTAAAGTAAATTCCAAACTCTAATCAACAAACGGCGCCAACGTTTCGCGAGCAACAAAAGACAACGCTTTACATAAAATCGTTGCTCGTTATTCACCCACTTCACTCCTCCTCCCTCCCTTTCTTTCTCCAACTTTATTTTTTGTTATGATATTACGTATAAAACTCACGTCGCTTCACCGTATAAAATCTATATTATTATTCGTGGCAAGCTCAAAGCATTACAACGCGAGCCACCGAAAAAACATGGAATCGACGTGAAAGCGATGTACAAAGTAGGAAACGCTGGTGAGCTAAGGGCCAACCTCGATTCCGCGCATAAAACAACTCGCAGTGCCAACACGTATGGACGTACGCACGGACGTACGAATAGGAGGCGGCCATGTTTGTGCGCCCTTCGAAAACAACACGAGGAGGGCACGCCACGACAACATTTCGATGTCTCTAGAACGGCGCCCCGTCTCCCGTAAAACGCGAACTCTTTCAAAGGCGTAAACTTGTTGTCGTCGCTAGGCCCGTTTCCTCAGGGAACACCAACGCGAGCATAAAAATAAAACATTAAAAAAGAAAGATACAATAACCGCAGAAAGAATACATGCAAAGGATAGCGAAGCAAGAAGAAGAAAAAAGGAGGAGTTAGAACATCTATACGACAGATCCGGCGTCAACAGTCGGAGCGAGAAGAGCGTGCATACGAGCCTTGAACTTTTTTTTACACGTGGCAACGACCTGAGGTAATAACATGCAAAGTGGTCTCGGTGACACGTGCGTCAAAAGGCTCGAAGCAACGATAAAAAAGGACAACAACAACGAGTAAAGATTAAGACGTACCTAAACATGCACGAAGAAACGATTGATCAAACTGCGGCACGTCTTTGTGAAATGGGATGAGCAAGGGACGTAATTCAAAGAGCAGCGCTCGCAACCTCTTGTCAGGCAATGTCCGTAAATAAGTCTCTGCTTGTTTACGGCGCAGCGGTATACTCTCTGCTCTCTCTAGCGCCATCGAATCTTTTTTTTTTTTTGTACCCATTGATTTCTTTTTTTTTTTTTTTTTTTTAGTGCAACAGTAAATTAATGTGTCTCAGCCGTGACGCCTTGTACCTTGTTATCAGCCCTAACTCGTTCGGAGGTGAAAACGCTTTGAAATATGAGGTTTTAGCGGTCGTGACGTCCGTTCCGTTCGCCGTAATCCTGTCAGCTTTCCTCAGCCTGTCCTGATGCATTTCGTTTTTAAGTGGAAACTATACTTTCTTTTTCAGTCCCCCGCGTATTTAATCTTTCTTTTTTTTCTTTTTTTTTTACCTTTTGAGCTACATGAACTTGGGTGGTACCCAATTTATTTTGCGGAGGAAACTTGAGCGGACTTAAGTTTAGAGCAACCGTTGACAGGTATCCTTGCTCCGATATTGTGTATTTTACAACGCCGACCTCTGGGTCAATATGGCCCAGCGCTGTATATACCAGCAACGCCGAAACGGCTTGTTCGTGTAGTTATATACATCTATACTTTCAAACTTTTTTTTCTTCTTTTTTGCTGTACGTATATTAAAGAAGTACGTCTGAAAGATTAAAGGATAAACAAACAAAAAATTAGGACACGGGGCTAGTTTAAACGAGCGCCAGAAGTCAGTTACCCTGTTTTCCCGATATTGCGTGCGTCAAAATTGGGAACTTGATAGGTTACTGTCGCGTGCCGTGTACGCTTCTTTTTTTGTGTGTGTGTGTGCGCGTGTGTGTGTAAGGTGCGTGCTTGCCTTTTATATGTTGATTACTTGATGCATCGAAATTTTGAATGTTGAAATTTGGTAAAATGATGAAGTAGCTCGTACGGTGAACAGGTCAATACGCTCTAGAATGAGCGGTAGTTATATTTTCGACGCCTTTGCTGAAACGGACTGACTTTCATCACGAAGAAATAAGCGACCGCCTTCGTTGTATATGATAGATGGTAACATAAAACCGTCATGGCAGAATTGTTTTCTTCGTATACCCTTTCTCGTACAGCATGTTAAGTGATGTAAAATGTTTTCTGACTCTTGTCCTTTGTTTGAATATTACACAAAATGCAGTATATAGCAATTACTCATTTAAAGTGTTCAAGGTGGAGAATACTTGGCAAGAATAAGTTGATTTCCACCGGAGCTGGAGCGCAATTGGCGCCCTCTAGGAGGCTGTTGTGCCGATAAAAAGAATTCGCCTGATTCGAACATCGATCCCGGGACATCCTCACCTGGGGTACCTTTTTTAATCTATTACAGTCTAACCACTTAAAGTAAAATACTTATCCTCGTGGTGTGTGTGATTAAGACTGGTGGCAGCTGTTGACATCAGCTCAGTTTGCAGAGTGCCCAGGTGGTCTTGGAGAGGTTTTGGGATTGATAACACCCCGACTAGGACGATTTTTTTCAGGGGCACACCAGCCGCCTAGAGGGTGCAAACTGCGCTCAATCTCAGGTGGAAATCGATTTATTACTGCATAATCACGAATATACGAGTGAATGTGGACTCATATTTTAATAGAATATTATGCAAGATGAGAGGTTTCAATATATTTGTTATGATATTACTAATTTTGTAGTATGTCTCTGCTACAAATTTAGAAATCGGAACACGCAAAAAATAATAGTTTCTTAGTATTTTTTTTTAAATTCAGGATTGATGTGGTTTGCGTTTTTTGTTTGTTTGTTGCTTCTTTTTTTGGCAGTTGTTGTTGTTGGGTTTTGTTTTATTTTGTAATAAACTTTCAGTTGTCAGTTCAGCGCTCGTCCTGCGTACTTCTTTCGCTTGTCTGTTGTTGTTTTTTTGTGCGCTTTTTGTTTTGTTTAACGTTAAAGCGATTCACTGATTAACTTTAAAAGAAGTCGACCCTACAGATAATTTCGTAAGCTGCGCACACCTTGTGAAACAAAGTGAACTTGTTCTTTTTCTTCTTTTTTTATGAAACGTCTTTAAGAAATTTGAAAGGCATTCGTGTTTCAGTCGTAAAATTAGGCTGCCAGGGGCATGGGGAAATAGTTCACGCAGAAGAGAGCGCGCGTTCGCTTTCCACCCGGAACGACGTCTTTTACGGCGTAGATTATACGACCCACATCCATTAGGGAAAACCGCTGACAAAGCCGGCACATGTCAACATGACCACCTGACGCCGATCAGCTTACACAACTGGAGCTCTGACTCGTCAGGCCTCCCAGACAAAAGCAAACTTAAAAAATTACGTGCAAAAAAAAGAAAAAAAAAAGAAGGGGTGTCCGACATTTCTCAGCGAAGCGAAGGACTGAGGATCGCTGACCAACACGCGGCTCTAACGTCGCTCCTCTGTGATGGCGCTGTTGTCACCACGGCGCATGCGCAGAAGCATCATCTCACGCAAATCCTGTCTCTGCGCTTGCGCAGTGCTCACACATGGTGTGGGCAAACGCGGGCTTGTTTGTAAACAGTTTGTCGGTCTATAAAATGTGTATCGTCATGCTACCCTTGGCAAATCCAATCAGGCTCCTACCAACTTTGAGTTCCGTATATGCCGGAGCTTTGCTTCAGGGCCGCCGAGGCGGTTTAGGCCTCTCAGCTATGACCCGTGTCTGTGTGCAAGTACTGATTTAATTCGTCGCGTAAAGTAAGTTATTTTTTTAGTTAGTGCTCAGATATAGTTGTGCGTCATAAAGATGCCCGCGCGTCTTCTTTCCCGAAGAGCAGTCAAAGAACCACTGACGGCCACCCGTGGAGGAAATCGGCAAATAACGAAGCCATTGTTTTCGCACCTCATATAAACCTACAATGGGACGTTGGCCACGACGTTTCACGCGCTCCTTTTATGCTGAGTGCGACATAAATTCAGGACTAAGTAACTCCATGAGCGAGCCATATATTGCAGCGAGCTGGCGCTGCTTCTTAGGAGCTTATGACATGGCGGTATTCCAACGGAGCTTCACAGACCGCCAACAGGCGCAATTGTGAAGTCTGTTGAACCGTTTTAAATTTAGTTCTCTTGACTTTTCTGCCTGCAGCCCAGAAACACTAGTATAGACTACTGTTTCTGCAGGCTGTCGGCACTAACGTAAATCAGATATAAACAAAGAACTAAGAGCAAATATTTCGTTTCCGTACCCCTTTAAAGATAAGATACTTTTCGAAAACGAGCTATTCATTGTTGAATTTTTTTAGACTTTGAAAGGCGTTTGGATTTAATAAGTCACGACATTCTTAGAAGCTATTACGTTAAAGGGAACAGTTTGAGACGATCTCTCGGACAGAATACCATACGTAAAATTCAATAAGCTTAAATCAAGATTAAAAAAGACAAGCTATAGCGAAGAGGGTTTATTCATGGGCCCTCACGCGTTTATATTATACATTAATTGTATAGGGAACGTACGTCAAACTCCAGTTATCGTACTTTATGCAAATGACACGAAATGTGTTTTTTTATTTTATTTTTTACAAATAAGAATATCAGCGTGATAGA